>OY720679.1:84999806-85243498 GCA_963170755.1 Amphimallon solstitiale
AGTTATGTAGTCGTATTGGTCTAAAAAGATAATAATCAAATAGAATTAGTTCCAATAACACAAGAACTTCTAACAAAGTAAACAAGCAGAAGTTCAAGAAAAATAAAGAAAGCAAGAGCTTGAAGAAGAGAAAACAAAGAGAGTTTGGAAAACATTAAAAAAAATGATGATTTGGAAAACTAGAACACAAAATAAAAGACAAGGCACAAGTTGTGGTAACGAAGTTACTGGATGGAAGTCATAGAAAATTGAAACAAGCACTAGAGAAGAACGACGTTACGGAAGCAGGTATTGCTCAAGTCTTACTTGAAGGGTTGTTGCCGAAGAAGTTGACTTATTTTATTAAATAAAGATGCTCACAAAAGAAATACTGTTATAATAGATAATTTTGTTACAAAGAAATGTAAAAAATGATTTAATTATCAATGTCATTTCATTTTGCTTTATTTTTATTAAGAATTTAACTTTTATTTTAGAGTTTATTATTTTTTTCAATATAAATGTTTTTATTATTAAAAATGTGTTATGTTCTATATTTCAAAATAATAAACGGTAAAAAGTCACTATTTAGTCACTTTATTTTGAGGTACCTACGTCACTAAAGTCACTATTATTTGGCATTAAAAGTGAATCCCTGTACATTGTAAACGTCACAGGGCGGATACACATGTGAACCTCTTCTATAACGTCTTCTATAACTAAGACCCCATAAAATATATTTTCATCCAGACCGAGTTATCAGAAAATTAAACGAGGTAAGAGTTTAACTTAACTACAATATAAATAAACAAATCCAACAGCCTAAGAAAATGCATTATATCATTTTCATTCATCAAATTCATAGATCGCTCGCCTAATATTGCAAGGGAACAAAATTGAAAATAATAGCCCTCCACGTGGTCTGAGCTACACACAGAACCGTGTTTGTATAAATACCTACCACTAATGCAACGAGTACAAATAGCAAAATTAAGAAGGTGTATGTTATTGTCGTCAATGTTTACTACTACAAATGATTGTTCATAGCAACTTATTTGATATTTTTCTCGAACTGGACAAAAAGTTGCACTTTAAAACATACACTTTTATATTTCACCACATTTACCAGCGCCGTGTATAAAATATTAAACCATGTTTTGCATGAATTTTGCAAAGGTTTCCGCTTATTCAAAGGTTAACTGTGAAGTTTTCTGTGCCAGGACACTCCTGCATTCAAGAAGTGGATGCAGTTAATTGTGTCATTGAACGATGTTTGCGTATGTCAGAATATTTTGCGCCACTTTGTTTGAAACTTTTGCTTGAAATATACAGTCGGAAAAACCGTACAAAATATACACATGACTTCCACGACTTTTTCGGTATCCATTCATATTCTATGAAAATGAGTTATAAATTTCAAAGATTATATGTTTAGACTTTTTTCAATATTTTTTTTAAATCAAAATATAAAACTTCCTTTCTAGATTTCCACTTTACATCATGCACCTTAAAACCTAGACGACATATTAGAACTCACGTCATTGCCCAGTCTAGAAAAGAAATCATACTTGTTACTTTCAGAAAGAATAATAGTAAAGAAATGACTACCTCAGAATAAGATTGAGTCTTTTTGATCAATGATTACTGCCGGAAATTCATATTACAATAATATAGGTAGGGCCTCATAATACAAGTGAAAAGAAGAAAAATAATAAGGAATCAGAATAAGAAAAACAATTATATTTTATACAAATTGTAATACATTTTATTTCTTGTATTTAATTAAGATATAAAAGACTTTTTTTTATTTTTTTTTTATTTTGTTCATCTTCTTTTCCATAATAGCAATATTAACTATTTTTATTACAAGTGAAAAATCTTTTGAATAAAAATATAGCTTTTCTAATTGTCAGGTATACCTACTTTGTATCGTTAGAAACATTTTTTTCCAGATCCAAATTTGTATGATAAAAATAAAGTTTTTTGCAGTAACAAAGTCTATGTTGGTTTTTTTAACAACAATTATGAGAACCTCTGGTAAATATTTATTCTTTTTGTATGTTAAGGGGGCTTACGCAGAGGTGTCCACTAACTGCCGTGTGGTAGGACGTAAGGGGGTGGCGCCATATGCGCTAATGTAAATTCGGCCGATGTAAGGTATTCGTTAAAATAAAACAAACAGCAGAAATTTTTGTTTTTATAATTATGTTCTTGCATTAAATTGAATACAAAGGATTAATTAAGGTTTCGTTGGGAGTACTTTCTTATAATTCAAATTATTTACTCCTACATTTCACTCTCAAAGTTGGCAAAATCTCCAACATCATAACTAGGGACCGGACGTCCTAGGTTTAAACTACGACGGAGTTACAATGGAGCAAAAAATAATGTAAACAACACGCGGTTACTGAATAGCATTATTCATATGGTGAAACTGCAACATCTGTTGTTTACATGAAAACTACTTGAAACGACAACAAAAAATGCTCATCAAGAAAGGAATTTATGAGTAAAATCCATTCTTCATCGGCGTAGGTAGAAGCGCCAGGGGTTTTTAAAATGTATTATATTTTCCTTATATTTCCTAAGATAAATAAAGTTATATATGTATGTACCTATTCATACTTACGTTAGTTTCGTTTTTTCATTGTTTTGATTGTTAATTACGTACTCCGTAATTTTTGTAATAGTTCCTGTTTAATACCATTTCATTGAATCTATTTCTCCCAATTATCTCGATATAAGTGTGCATTAGATTTTGTTAAGTTTCAATAACATACGCATACATTTTTAGTTATCATTTATTTAGATCTAGAACATTGTTTATGTTACTATGATATGGAAGAACGTCGAGAATGGCATCGTAAAACAATGGCATGTTGGATTAAGGGTCATACTGATTGTATGTCCTCCATTGTTAGTGATTCCGAAATTTATTGCTTAGTCTGTAAAATATCGTTACAGAATGCACAAAATGGCCACGTACAATGTCACTTGGCATCGCTAAAACATACACAGAAATTGAACCCGTTGAAAGCTGACAATTTTAACGAAGAACTCTGTGAAGCTTTAATGGCGGCTAATATCCCATTAAAGGAACTTGACAATTCCACTTTCAAAACATTTCTTCAAAAATATACTGATCGAAATGTTCCTGATCAACATTTCGACCAGTATATTTTTGAATATCCACCTTACGTAAATATTATGTTTCTAAGTGTTTCACGAAAACAGTAGAATACATCTTTCAAATCAGTACCTATGGATAAGTGCCGACGAAACTGTCGATATATTAGGACGCTGTGTGGTAAATGTTGTAGCTGGTGTACTACATCCAACTATTCCATATAACGCACATGTAATAGCATCTAAAGTTATAAATACAGTTGATGCAGACACAGTTGCTAAAACCATTGACGAGAATTTGCACAAAATGCTTCATTTCGGATGACAGGTACAGGGCAAAAATACTTTTATTTGTTAATTACAGTACCGCATATATGTTAAAAACAGACTATTAAAGGAAAGATATCTTTATCTGCTGCACATTACTTGTGTAGCACATGCTCTCTACAGAATCTGTGAATATATCAGAGACAGATATCCGGAAATTGATAGACTTGTATCCGCTTTTAAAAAAGTTTTCAGAAAAGCACCATCATCATCATAGCTCTTTACAGGGAAAAACCTCCATCTTTGTCACTGCCTTCCTCGCCAGTAATAACTAGATGGGGACCATGGTTGAAAGCTACTAGTTTTTATGCAGAGAATTTCCATAGCTTACAAAATTTCGTTACATGTTTAATTGACGATGCTCGAAGTATTTCTGAGTGCAAGGAACTAACACAAATCCCAAATTTAAAAAATCAGTTGTTATTTCTTCAGGAACACTTTGGAAATTTGCCTAAACTAATCACATATTTTGAAAATCGACATCTCAAATTAAAAGATGGGTTAACCACATTAGATGTAGCTATTAATAATTTCAAAAGCATTCCAAGTGACTTCGGATGTGGCCTTCGGCAAAAGTTAAGACGTAGTTTTTAATAGAAATCCAGATTTAATAACATTGCAGCAATTGTGTATGGGAACAACGACACAAAATCTAATTGCTAAATACGTGGAAATAAAAGAATATTTCCAGTACGCATCTATAACCAGTTGCGATGTAGAAAGGACGTTTTCTATCTATAAGGATGTAGTACTTCATTCAAAGAGAACAAATCATACAGAAGAGAAAATGAACGAATAATATGGTATTTTGTATTTTATAGATCAGTAGCCACGTGTTATCCAATTATATAAATAAAATTAAAACCTCTTTAAAAATACAACATTTCAATAGTGCGCCCATGGGCGATGAGTCATCAACCTTTCGTGTCCGCTCTCTGATCGTAACGCAGTTTCAGAAACTTTATTTTAAAAACTAATTCCAATCGAGCATGCATTGAGCCTTTGTTTATGTGTGTTTGTAATTTCGTTTTGATATTTCGTAAATAAAAGCGGTACTATTGTTTTAAGGAAACCTTCTAAAGTTCAGAATTTACATTAGCATATATGGCGTCACCCCCTTACGTCCTACCTCACGGCAGTTATTCGGCACCGCTGCTTAAGCTCCCTTAACTTTCTATTTACATCCAGTAGAATCAAAAGGCACAAATGAATCAAAGAGAAAAGTTGTATTTGTAATTTGTCCAAAACGTATTTAGATTCATTGTATCAAGTTTAATATTATTATATAATATAAACAAGACGTCATATTAAGCTCTGATAATATTATTATTAGTTGATATTATCTAAAGTCAGCTGTATTATGTGGTAATAATATTATTCAATTGAAAGATGTAGTAATACAAACAATATAAATGAGCGCAAGTCAGAAATATATGAATTCGATGTCAACTGTATTGAATTATCAAATCAAATATGAGCCATTTTGACATTATGAACATTTTACGAGTATATCAGATATTTAATATAAAATGAAACAACATACTTGGATCTTTAAAGTAGGTCTAATTTAGCAATTATAAAATAAGTTAATTATCAGACCAGTCTTTTTAGTATCTACAAAACACTGAACGATTATTTATTTATATAACCCGCATAAGCTGCTTTCTATTAATGTAAAAATTCTGTGGGCAAGCTACAGCGAGAAAGTGGGTTGAGTTTTCTTGCGCTACAAGGAGAGGTTTGTTTTGTGAAAATGCGTAAATAATTAAATGTATTCTTTGTATGTAATGAAAGATTATATTCCAGTTGACCTCTCCGCGTGAAAATTAAATTACCACAATGACTAATATCCCTGGAATTCAAGGCATACGAGAATTTACGTACATAGTTAAATATGCTCTTCATTCATGTGAGAAGAAGTCTCATTTGTTCAATAATAATGAGAGAATATTTACTCTTTGTGTTCTGCTCGATCTTTGCCGTTGGCATTTTGTACGTACAAACCATATTAGTCCAAGTTGGTAATTGATAATTAGTGTACATTTACATACTCGAGATTTGTCATAGTGTAATACCAATGCTTTATTTTTATAATTTATTAATATTCTTTGAATTCCACGGCAATCAAAAAAAGACAATGAGCGTCATTCTCATTTTACATGTTGGTTAGTCCCGGACTTTTCGATATTCGCTCCGCAAAAAATCCTATCACTTGATTTTTCGATTGGATTATGTCAGAGGGTGTCCCCTAAGTATAAAACCAAATTTGTGTCGTCCAAAACCGCGAGCGTTAGCCGCCATCTTGAAAAACGCCTTTTTGCAAATATCTCGAAAACGGTGAGATTTACGTTAAAAATTGCCAAGATATAGTCGATTGAAGAAAACGATTTTTGGTTTTTGGAAAATATTTCGATAATTTTTGGAAATACAAAAAAAATGTGATTTTCGAAGTTGTAGAGCATAACATTTTCTACAATTTTTGTATGAAACTTTTTTTTGTTCAATCGATAGTTGCTAAGTTATAGCGCATTGAACGTTGCCGTCAGGTTTAGGAAAACAGCTATTATTGGTAATACGTGATCTCTAGCATGCCAAGAACAAGTGTAGTCGAAGAACTTTATAATAGAGACGCTAAAAATAATATTTATCATGAATAGGAGGGATATGGGCGATAGGAGAAAAGTTTGCGCAATAAAAACTGTCTGACGAATCGTTTGAGAAAGACATGAAAATGTATTCATCTACATATTCATTATTCGTTATAATAATTAAAAAATTTAATTTGTGAAAAACTTTCTCTAGGACCTTAATCTAAAATTATTAAATTATTTTAGATTATGATTTAACACGAATTTTGAACATCTTTGGCTTCTAGAGACCGCTTTTCACACATTAATCTACACTGGAGGAGTGTAACATCTTTAATAATAAAAAAATGATTGTTGCAAAATTTCAAACTTCGATGATTGGTTTAAAACAATTTCCTTTGTTTAGAACAGGTAGGGCGATTTTCGATGGTTCGCGAATGTTGCTCTTCCATATTCGAGTCATTAATAGTCAAAGGATCAAAAAACGATTCATTGTGGGCATTCTCTTCATCGCTATCGTCCACTGTAGGGATTGCGTTATCGCATGTTTGGCCACTAAAGTTTGAACAGATAACGGAACATTTTAAGCCACTCTTCCGGCATCCGCAGGCAGCTCCGCAATTTGTCTTGCATTTGCAGGATATTATTTGTAGCAAATTTTGCGGCGCGGGAGCTTTTACTTTCTTATACGTAGTATAAGGAAGTATTGTGATGATGAAAATTTTCGACCTCGAGATTTTTGCAGATGTCCACGTTTTGAGGTCCCCTGATACCAAAAAAGTGGTTTTTAAAAAATGTCTGTGTGTGTGTCTGTCTGTCTGTCTGTCTGTCTGTCTGTCTGTGTGTGACCACGATAGCGGTCAAACCGCTGGAGATATCAATTCCAAATTTTGTATTCACGTGTATAATCTCCCTCTTGAGATCTGATTAGTTTTTCAGTAAAATCGGTAGACCGGAAGTAGCAGTTTACTTCAGTGAAAAAATCGAATTTTGCCAATATTTCGTCAAATATTAAGTTTATACAAATTTATAAAGAATTCATATGTACTTAAAATTAAAATTGAGAATAATTTTATTTAAAAAGTTTTTCGAAATTCCTACCGGAAGTAGGTCTTTTACTCTTATCGAAAATAGGTTTTTTGCGAATATTTCGTAAGTCAAGCTTTTTAGACAGGTACGTTACGTGTATAAAAGTATTTAAAACATAGTTTTCAATATCTTTTGTATAAAAAAGATATCAAAATTCGGACCGGAAGTAACACTTTTACTCTTACCGAATAGCGATTTTTGGCAAATATGTCGTAAATTATGCATTCTATATATATTTATTAAAAGTACAAAAGTATTTAGAGTTATATTTGCAATATTTTTTGTATACATGAAATTTCAAAATTCGGACCGGAAGTAGCACTTTTACTCTTAGCGAGTAACACTTTTTTTCGAATATCTTGCAAAGTATGCATTCTATAGCGATTTATTAAGAGAATAAAAGTACTTAGAATAGGATTTTGAATAAGTTTTGTATAAAAAAATTCTTAAGATTGTATAGTTTGAAACGCTCATACGTATAAGAAAGTTGTGTGGTGGCCACACCTCATTTTTTTCATTGTGATCGGTGATAAGCGATCCGTAGCGCGCTTCCAGCCCCATTCTTCCGGGTCATGGTGAAATCCCAGCCAACTTTGGACCTGATGATACACCCTGAAGGAATGATAACGGGCTGTATCCTGCGTCGGTGGTAGAATGGATAAGTTCAGCTTGGTGTTCCGAGCTAACTTGCCGATGTTTTTGGTGCTAAAATTCCTGGACTAGGTGTAGTGTTTCTTTTTAGATATGTATAGTATCACCAAATATATAGTAACAATTGGTTAGAGTTAAATGTGCTGGTTTAGGCTATTAGTACCCAACTTCTGTGTGCTGACTTTATTAATCGATGCATTATAATAGCAACTTTCTGGAATTTAGAATAAACAAATTTGAATTCGACAAGTATTGTAATAAATGTTTACATTGGTAAAATTATAGTAAATAAGTAAATAATCAATAACACTTACTTCTGCAAAGTTATATTTTCACTCCTCTCAGAGTCTAACCATATAACATTCTTTTGTTGCTGCAATTTATATATTGATATGCTTTAGATCCAAACATATTTTGCAATAGTTAAATTCATATTTCCGATTAGCATAATCATTGATTAACGTAACTGTTAGTACAAAATAGCGTTTGTCCAACACGTTAACGTTAATCATTGATTAATATAATAATAATAAAATTGTGCTGACCTCGATAGGCTTGCAGATCTGTCCGAACGTCATTCCTTATATCTGAATCCTTCGAAGTCTACTGCTATGCTTTTTGTAGGTAGGAATGTTAGGATTAATATTAATGATGTTATAGTTAGGATTCGTGGTGTTGATGTTGGGTTAGTGGATGAGTCAAAAAACTTGGGGTTGATAGTGGATCACAGGCTGAACTTTAATGCGCATGTCTCCAAGTGCATTCAACGAGGATACAATGGTTTAAGGTTGATTTATCCACATCGGAAGGTCCTTAATAAGACAATAAAAACAATGCTATGTGAATCTCTGGTTTTAGCACAGGTAAATTATGGGGATGTTATATATGGTCCTTGTTTACGTCAGAGAGATGTTTATCGTGTGCAAAAGCTGCAAAACTCGTGTTTGCGCTTTATTTTTGGCATTAGGAAATATGACCGCATTACTCATAAGTTGAGAGAGGTCCGCTGGCTTAATATGGAACAACGCAGATATTTGCATAGTGCTTGTTTATTTCACAATATTATTATAACTCGCTCCCCTACATATCTTTATAACAAAATTACATTCAGAACTGATGTTCATAATTTAAATTTGAGATTTAGGGGCCTGCTGACGCCGCCAATTCATAAACTTACCCTTTACAGTAAGTCGTTCAGCTGCAATATTGTAAAAATTTACAACTCCCTATCCAGTTCTTTAAAAAGTATGTCGCCTGCTTCATTTAAAGTTAACTTGAAGCGACACCTGCTCCAATTGTTGTGACCTGCGCGTTTGTGTGTCCACTTATCTTCATTCTGTCATTTATTCAGATTTGTATTTATTAGGTTATTAATATTATTAATACATTTATTATTTTGTTGTTATGCTTTGAGTTGCTATTTCTAATGCATGACTATACTTGTATCTAGTTTAGTCTTTTTGTGTGTATGCCTGTGTTATAATTAGTATTTATTCTCACTATGATTTGTTAGGTTAAGTTTATGGTTAAGTTGAACAGCAATAGCTGAACTTCGCCATTTGGCACATATGTATGTATATATGTTTTGTGTCAATAAAGTTTATTATTATTATTATTATTATAAGAACGTCTTTTATTGAAGAAATTTTAACCGGTGCTTCGAGTACCTGATAAAATATTAAACAGTGATTAGGATTTGTTTTACTGTATGAACGTACTTTTTGGAATTAATTAATAATTATTTTCATAGTTGATTTAGTAATTGTATTGCTTGTTCTGTAAATGAAATGGACAGTAAATCACGAATACATTATTTTTTCTGATGAAGATCCTAAATATTCTGTGGCAATTTATGCTTGTGTTTACTCTCCTCATCGTAATGGCATATCACAGTACCTTATTAAAACATAACAACACGATCCATTTGAAAAAAAAATCACTTAGACTAAAATCTGTCATGTAACTTTAATCCAGTTTTCTGCAAATTCAAGTAGAAATTGCAAGAAAATAAAATATGTTTGTGTTAGGAGTCTTAGGAGTCTTAGGACCTTTTATTAAGAACAACGCTACCAAAAATTGTTTCCATCTAATACGTCGTTTTTAAGAAATATAATTCTTTAAAAACATTGAATTTTTCAGAAAAATGATAATGAGTCGAGACCTAAAATTTTGGGCCTATAATATAAAAATTATACGGGAAATACAAAATTGTAATAACATACCGCGCGATCATTTAAATTCTAAATTAGAGCAGGCTGTGAAATTTAAATTAAGTTGGTATATAAGTACTAATTTACAATTTGAATTGTCAAAGTGACGTTTCAAAATGTTAATTAATCAATAATTAACATTCTGGACAACCTAATAAAAAAAATCCCGCCTGCTATAATTTAGAATTTAAATGATCGCGTGGTACATGGTGTTCCATTTAAAAAACTGTAACTTTGGTCAGCCACCAAGTTATGGTACACTCTGTCTAATACAAAATAATTTATAAGGTGCTCCTTTAAGTGGCTGTCATAGGAAAAACTGTTTCTAAATATCTTTCTCATAAAGTCACAATCTGCCTTCCCCGCGAAGGTGACTCATCTGTACTTCTTATAATGTTTCTTAACTTGATATTATTGAATTTAAAATGGAATACACTTCTTTGGAGTTAGCTATTGTATACTACCATCTGTCATTTTGACATTTCACGTGAAAATTTTCAAATATTGTTTTCATTCGTGTGTTACAGTGTGATCAATCTCAAGTGAATGTTGCGTGGCCAAATTTTCAAGTTGGCCACGTTGTCTAGTCGGTAGCATTGGGAAATAATTGTACCTATATTGTTGTAATAAAGTGCAGATATGTTTTTGATATGTTTTATTTTATACTTATATTAGTAAAGAAAATGAACAAATAAGATTCTCAATTTTTATAACAAAATAAATCATTTAAATGACAATTTTAGAGAACGTAAGTATTTGAAATAAAATATAAAAATTCAGGGTAGGCATCTTTTAAATAAAAAATTAGGTGTGGCCACCACACGACTTTCTTATACGTATGAGCGTATCAAATTATAGAATTTTAAGAATTTTTTTATACAAAAATTATTCAAAATCCTATTCTAAGTACTTCTATTCTCTTAATAAATCTCTATAGAATGCATACTTTGCAAGATATCAAAAAGTGCTATTCGCTAAGAGTAAAAGTGCTACTTCCGGTCCGATTTTTGAAATTTCTTTTATACAAAAGATATTGAAAATTATCTTTTAAATACTTTTATACCCGTAACGTACTTGTCTAAAAAGCATGACTTGCGAAATATTCGCAAAAAACTGATTTTCGATAAGAGTAAAAGACCTACTTCCGGTAGGAATTTCGAAAAACTTTTTAAATAAAATTATTTTCAATTTCAATTTTAAGTATATATGAATTCTTTATAAATTTGTTTACACTTAGTAGTTGACGAAATATTGTCAAAATTCGATTTTTTCGCTGAAGTAAACTGCTACTTCCGGTCTACCGATTTTACTGAAAAACTAATCAGATCTCAAGAGGGAGATTATACACGTAAATACAAAATTTGGAATTGATACCTATAGCGGTTTGGCCGCTATCGTGGTCACACACACACACGCAGAGACACAGACATTTTTTAAAAACCACTTTTTTGGTATCAGGGGACTTCAAAACGTGGACATCTGCAAAAATCTCGAGGTCGAAAATTTTCATCATCACAATACTTCCTTATACTACGTATAAGAAAGTAAAAAATGAGGTGTGGCCACCACACGACTTTCTTATACGTATGAAAGTGTTACTTCCGGTCCGAATTTTGAAATTTAATTTATACAAAAAATATTCCAAATCCAACTCTAAATACTTTTGTACTCTTCATAAATATATATAGAATGCATAATTTACGACATATTTGCAAAAAATCGCTATTCGATAAGAGTAAAAGTGGTACTTCCGGTCTGAATTTTGAAATTTTTTTTATACAAAAGATATTTAAAAGTATGTTCTAAATACTTTTATACTCTTAATGTACTTGCCTAGACAGCATGACTTGCGAGATATTCGCAAAAAACTGATTTTCGATAAGAGTAAAAGACCTACTTCCGGTAGGAATTTCGAAAAACTTTATTAAAACAATTTTTCTCAAATTTAATTTTGAGTACATTTGAATTCTTTATAAATTTGTTTAAACTTAGTAATTGACGAAATATTTGCAAAATTCGATTTTTTCACTGAAGTAAACTACTACTTCCGGTCTGCCGATTTTGCTCAAAATCTAATCAGTTCTCAAGAGGGAGATTATATTCGTAAATACAAAATTTGGAATTGATATCTACAGCGGTTTGACCGCTATCGTGGTCACACACACACAGACAGACACACACACACACAGACACACAGACATTTTTTAAAAACCACTTTTTTGGTATCAGGGGACCTCAAAACGTGGACATCTGCAAAAATCTCGAGGTCGAAAATTTTCATCATCACAATACTTCCTTATACTACGTATAAGAAAGTAAAAGGGATTTTTAAGATACCATCACACTTTATTTGAGATTGATCTTCTTGTATGTAGTAGGTATAATAGATGCTAGCTAGTTAAATAAAACAAATTACTATTGTTTAAATGCCTTTTATTTCTAAATACATAACTACAATAGAGTATGATGCTTTTATCTTTTTTAAACGATATTTGTATATTATAAACTGACCGGCAAAAAAAACCGTCCACCCATCTGATACACGTTTTCTGTTTGCACATGTAGTTTATTTATTTAGTTTTTAATTCGCAAATTCGACTCTTCATAAGCATATAGATTTGCACTTGAAATAAGATTTGAGGAAATTCCGCAAGGCTACATAAGAAATTTAATTAATTCAATGCCGCAACGATTACGTGTTTTCATTGAAGCTCGTGGAGGACATACACGTTATTGATATTAGATTAGAATTGAAAGTTACCAATTTTACTTTTAGAAGATGTGAGAGATATGTTCAAACTGTTTTTCTTATTTGCTAAAATTAAATTTACTTCTGTCAAAAATTGCCTTAGTACTTGAAAAAATTTGCATATGTTGCATATGCACTGAATAGTTCTTGGATTCAATCTCAATAGAAACTTAAAATGATTGTAGAGCTGATTATTCTAAAAATTTCAGGTGGGCGGTTTTTTTTTGCCTGTCAGTTTAGTTACATAATTTAACGGAAGAATAGCAAAGTTAGCCTGAAGTATATCATACACTATATGTACACTTCGTATTTCATGAAATAAATCATATTTGTTATGACACGAGTTGTTTTCTTTTTAATTAACAGTTGAAAATGTACAAGTGCTCAATTCAGAAAGATTGGATTAAAGTAGTGATACATCTTCCGAAGCAATAGAAATTCATTAGTGAGACACAAAATTTACTTTGTTTAGTTTGATGTGAAAACCTTATCTGCTACTTTCTGAAGCTAAAAGTATCAACTTGAATCTTTTGTGGTTTTTGCCATTGAAATTAACTCCACTTTCCCCGCTGCAATTTGGCCATAGGGATACTGTTCAAATCAATATTTATAATTGTGGAAAATATAGATACTAAATCATGTACTCATTCGCGTAATATAAATTATCTCTTCCCCTTTAGTCCCGCGATTAAAGACATAGTACAGTGTGTATAGTATATATTATGTGCGACTATAATATTGTTAGTGAATATTAATTTCATTATGTCCATACGTGCTTCTGCTTTTGTTAGACTTCTTGTTCACCAATGTGATGTATAGTCGAACATGCTAATAACCACAACCTGTAAAGGTGATATGCAAAGTACGTATAGGTAGAAGTAATTATTGTTCATTTATTATTGTCATCGCCGTGTACTGTATGTATAGATTTGTAATTTTTATGTGTTAGATACATATATACATATACCTGTATTTATGATGTGGGAACACCAATACACTGAAAATTCCTTCATGGTAATTAATAATCAAATTAAGTATACAGTTTTAATAAGCACTGGAACTTTTCTTTCTCGAACAAAAGGTTAATGTATCTTGATATAAAGTGCTGGTTATTTATCTTGTCCGATATACATTATGTATATGCATTTACCAATTCGATTGTCGATAATTCTAAATAATCTAGGTGTATATGTATTTCTTGCCTAGTATTTAAGAGATAAATATGTTTGTCAGATGAAAAATGAAATATAATTTCTTGGACAAACCAACACTTATTTGTACGTGTAGTACCTAATTATTATTCCTATTTGGTTATGGGCAATATACATGAATATACATATGTACAGTTTTGCTGTAAGGTGTTGATTTTATTATAACGGCATTTACGTGTGGCATCATTTATCTTTACTTACAAGTCTTTTCCTATATTAAAATGTCCGTAAAACATTATATCTGTCCACCATGCTTCTCATTATTCAAGATATAGTCTCTTTCTATCATTTCTTGTCAACAAGGATGAAATTTTGCCATCGTCTATTTTTCTGCTGTCGAAGTTTCGTGTTATCGGGATATCTTCAAGGTTGTTACTGTCGGCCTGAAGCAGCAACAGTCTTCAAGATGTCTCCTAGTGATACGGTGTTAACCCAGACTCCAAGAACGACAGATAGGCGTGAAAACCTACGGCTTGTCAAGGCTCTTTCTCTTTAATGTGAATATAAGAATAAGCGATAAGGGCAAATGTGTATTTACCATTTTATAAAAATAACTTCCAAAATATGGATTAATAAAATTGCTTTAGTAATTTAACTCACCATCACTAGACGTTGCCGTAGTGTTATTAAGACCTTTATTGACAGAGAAAAGAGATAGTTGTCAATATAAAAAATGAGGTGTGGCCACCACACGACTTTTTTATACGTATGGGCGCTTCAAATTATAGAATTTAAAGAATTTTTTATACAAAAAGAATTCAAAATCCCATTCTGAGTACTTCTATACTCTTAATAAATCTTTATAGAATGCATACTTTGCAAGATATTCGGAAAATAATGCTACTCGCTATGAGTAAAAGTGTTACTTCCGGTCTGAATTTTGAAATTTCATGTATACAAAAAACATTGCAAATATAGCTCTAAATACTTTTGTACTCTTGATAAATATATATAGAATGCATAATTTGCGACATATTTGCAAAAAATCGCTATTCGATAAGAGTAAAAGTGTTACTTTCGTTCTGAATTTTGAAATTTTTTTTATACAAAAGGTATTGAAAACTACCTTTTAAATACTTTTATACTCGTATTGTACATGTCGAAAAAGCATGATTTGCAAAATATTCGCAAAAAACTGCTTTTCGAGAAGAGTAAAAGATCTACTTCCGGTAGGAATTTCGAAAAAGTGTTTTTTTTATTCATTCAATTACATAGGTATATTATAAAATACATTGAAAACGTCTAGTACATGAAAACATATACACACATATACAACAGTTTAAAACTCTAAAATTTACTCAAAAAGAAGTCGGTGATATTGTAGTATTCCTTGTCCCCTGTGGTACTCCTCTCTCGATTTCAACCAATCGGATGTTCGTTTGTTTTTATCGTTAGATACTACTACTTGCTTTCTGTTTCGCAGGTAGTTTTCTATTAAATCGAGAGCTTTCCCCCTTACACCGTATATTTCCAATTTCACGAGTAGTTTCCTATGATCTACGCTATCAAAAGCTTTTGTAAAGTCCATAAAGACGCCCATCGTGGTTTCGTTATTATTTACACCATATAAAATCTCCGTCATTGCTTGGTATATTGCTCGAGTCGTATTTCGTCCCTAGATATATCCATTCTGATTATTGCAGAGTATATTACATTTTTCCAAAAAGTCATATAATCGTACGTATATAATTTTTTCAAATACTTTTGAAAAGTGTGTGAACAAAGATACTGGTCTATAATTACTGAGTTCGGATTTATGACCTTTTTTGTATATTAATTTGATGACTGACTTTTTTAAATCATTGGGAAAAATTGCATTATGTAAACACATGGTTATTAGTGGTTATAGAATTACTGCGAATTCAGGAGCACAATGCTTAATTAATTTCATTGGTATTTCATCATTTCCCACTGCATTAGTATCCCTCAATCGACAGATTATGTTGCATATTTCTTCCGAGGTCGCAGGTAATAGCATAAGTGTGTTTGTGTCGTGGTACAAATTCGCCGTGTCCAGTAGCTTGTCCTGCATGTTCTGGCACATAGCAATCAATTTGGCGTTAATTATTGATAAAGTATCTTCATCAGCATCGTCCGTCCGTTCCAATTCAATATCTCCAATGTTTGTGTCTTCTCTTTTTTCACTCAATGTGATTTTTTTAACTAAGTTCCAAGTTGCTTTGGTTTTATTGCTCGAATTGCATATGTAACTTGTATTGTTGTTCTTTTTTTCAGTTTTTATTTCTTTATTTAAGTTTTTGCAAAACCTTGCATACTCATCTTTTGCAATCCTGCCATTGAGAACGTCCTCATGCATTTGTCGTTTTAAAACAGTCTTTTTTTTAATTTCTGGGGATATATAGCTCCTTTGTTTATTATGTTGTCTCTTAGATCTAATTTTAGAGAGTTCTTGGTATTTCCATGTTATTTTATGTATAAAGTTTTCAAACGTGGAATTTGGGTCATTTTCAACAATGCAAGCGCCCAAGTCAACCTCATATAGCCACCGGCGGAAATCCATCATGCATCCATACGAAATCGTCCTAAAGTCCGCTTTTCCATCAAAAATATCCTTTGCACACACATTCTGAACAGTTATTTGTTGAGCCAAGTGGTCGGATAGAGCAGTTTGAACTATTTTAGTTTGGTAGTTTTTACAATTAGTCATAATATTATCAATCGTTGTCGATGACGTTTTGCTAATTCTTGTTGGTTCATTAATAATAATTTTTAAGTTAAAAGAGTTTAGGATGTCTTTCATTTCTTGAGTCATCTTTTCATCGTGTTTGTGGAACGGAATGTTGAAGTCTCCCGTAAGAACAATTCTATGTTTTTTTCTATTTTTGGTAACGAATTGCAAAACTTCTTGAAATCTTACAAAAAACTGGGTTATGTCTCCTTTGGGTTGTCTGTAAATATTTATTATTATCATTTTTGTTTTATAAGCTCTATACAGCTGCATTCAATAATCGTTTCAATGCTCTTTTCCTTTAGAAAGGTAATTTCATTGTACTCGTGTTGCTTGTCATTGAGTACAAATATGCACGATCCACCATAGGCTCCATTTTTCCTAAGATAGCAGGAAGCGAGAACATAATTATCAAGTCTTGTAGATAATAACTGACATTGCTTTAGCCAGTGCTCTGTCACCCCTAATACATGTATTTTTGTGCCGTGCAGATGCAGGAATATGTTAAGTTCGTCTAGCTTTTTATATATACTTTGTATATTCGTATGTAAGACATTTAGGACGTTTAAGTTCCTATCATTTTCCTCATTTATTTGCTCGTTAATCTTGCCGCATCGGACGCTTTCCTGCGAAAATTTCTGTAAGGTCGTATAATAGCGTTTTTAGGCGACATCTCTTCATCGAAAACTCTTTCTATCATTTCTTCGGAGACTGCCACTTTTAATACACTTTTTCTCAAATTTAATTTTGAGTACATTTGAATTCTTTATAAATTTGTTTAAACTTAGTAATTGACGAAATATTGGCAATATTCAATTTTTTCACTGAAGTAAACTACTAATTCCGGTCTACCGATTTTACTGAAAAACTGTTGAACGAATAGATTCTATGCATTGTTGTTGAGTTAGGCACAAAAATGCAAGTGAAATTTCCATTTTTTCCAAAAATTCTTTTTTTTGAACTCTCACTGTAAACAAACTACTCAGCCAATTTCTAAGCTGCCAGTGTTTTCATAATAACGAAAATTAACTTTTTTGAAAATAGTAATGACACATTTCAATAACGCAACCTAGTGGTCAATTGTAATAACTAAAAAGGGGCCCTTGTAAAACTTGTTTCACTACTCTTTTTTGTATGAATTACTAAAATTTCATTTAAGAGAGATGTCACCGGTTTATATAGTTCTATGCAATTTTTTTCGTTTTCCATCAAATTTTTGTTTGTATTTTTTTTTCTCACCCATGTATTTTATTTACAATTTTCCATGAATATTTGTTTCATTTCTTACTTTTTTTTAGTTTTTAATTTCGTCATTTAAAAAAATTATTGTCTTGTGTATCTATTTCTAAACAAATTCTATAGTTTTTCTCTATTAAAAGTGCATTCTGTTTTAATGTATATAAAAATTTTCGCACCTACAAAAATAATTGGATTTTTTTTTATATTAATTAGTTTGAAAGTAAACATCAAATAAAGAAGTGAAAAGCTATCCTTCTATTTTTTACATTACAGATACAGGTATTGGGATATTAAATTATTATTTTGATTCTCATAGAATGAAGTATGTTTTTTCATTTCACGCAAGTGTTAGCCATAACATATTAAAGGTATCATGAGCAACTATGCGAAAGCGCACACGTATTGTTTTTATTTCTGCCTTCAGTTTTTTTAACATGTTTGGTTACGATATAGCCAAAAAGAAATGTACAACATCAAATTAATACTGTCCATGCTTTTAAAACCACTTTGTAACATCTACTAAACACATGAAGTATGCCAGACCAAGTTCTCGCGAAGGATCCAAAGATAAGTGCTTTTGGACACTTACTCACTGACATCATCATAAGTCTAGGGTACTTTCCACTAAGCTAACGCTTTGAAATTGTGTACATAGGTAGTGTTTAAGGTGCTGGTTTCAAGAAAATTAGTTAATATCCAATTAGTATCATAACTATCCTTATTCTTATTATCTACTACACGGTAATGATGACGGAAGAATGGTAGCGGGAGGCAAGCGCAGCAATGAGCTCGATGGCGAGCGCGGCCTAGCGGTAGGGGAGAACTATTTTTATTCACTGATTTTACATGAACAAAAAATTCCAGGAATTATTATTTTCCTTTCGCTGGTGTCTATTCCTGTAGTATATATTACACAAATGAAAATTGTCGCTCAGCTTCTCAAATATTAATGGGAAAATGCATATGTTACAAACACTTTTGGAGGGCAGTGTAAATAATCTGCGCCTTATTTGCACTGCGTCTTAAATTCAAATTACAATTTGCATACTGTACCGACATCTAGTGGATTTATATTGTACCTATATAGCTTAAGAAATAACCTTTGAAGATATGCTCTTCACCAAGTTTCTTTTTGTAATGTTATCCCAAAGTTTCTTGTTTCAGACTTCGCGCAACAGTCACCATTCTCCTAAACTTCCTATTATTTTCAATCATTTTGTAAATTTGCTCATATATAATATCAATGACGGCGCGTGGTTCAATACTTTGGGGATGTATAACCTTAGAATAAAAGAGAGTGTTGTTGGCAAATCGCCGACCGCCGACCGAAGTGCACTCATTATATGTGCACACGAACCAGCTTAAAACATCGAACGTCGCTCGACTGTCGCGGGGAACAAAGAGTGCGGGCGGCAAAGGTTCCACCAATCAGATTTAATATTCACGTGTGCAGTGAGCGAAGCGATTAGGCGATGCGGTGGACCGGTGAAAGGCTCACTTGTATATTAATTGGAACAATTTATATCGCTATTTTGGATGGAATTTTAATTTCTGATCTTTGCGTCTTTGACAAATTGCTTTGGAATTAATAGGCATGTTATACTGTTATTTTAAAATTATTTAAAGAATGATAACATTTTAATATGTTTTTTAATAAGGATATACAGTAAATTTGGGAGTGCACGTGCACATGTGCACTTATTGAGGAGCCGCCAGTGTATAATATTTAAAGTAGAACCTCCTTGCTGTGCGCTTACTTTCTGCTCACTTCTTATTACTGACGTACTCTTATGATATCCTATACAATTATACCGGGTGTCAACGAGATCATGTATCAGCCCGCCATTTATTTATTAGTTAAAATAAAACTTTGAAATTCGGACCGTATATATGAGTGATTGGTGGGCTTCTTCAGGTACACTCAGTTTTTCTATAGCACTTCCGGTCAAACCGGAAGTGACGTTAAATTTGAATTTTTAAATACAACATTTATTATTTCTGTTCATATTCTGTTTCTTCTGAAAATTTGCCATCTAGTGCAGGTTAACTTTTGACATTTCTGTCAAAGATGGCGGTATCTGTTAAATTTATACATTAAAGTGAAACTGCTTCGCAACAATTGTCGAAATGTAACAACCATCAAAGTTAGCTTTGAAAACAATTAAGAAACGTATTTTTCACATTTACACGCATTGGCGAAGGAAACATGCGGTAGACAGGTAGAACAAAATATAAAATGTTTTAAAAGTAGTCTAATTCCAAAGCAACAGAGCACTATTAGAGACTACTTTTAAAACATTTTATATTTTGTACTACCTGTCTACCACTAAACCACAGCATATTTTATTCACTTGAAAGCTAAAAATTATGCCAATATGGCACTGTAATAAAAAATAGGTGTTACTATTTAAAAAAACGAGTACCTGTCATTTGAAAATGAAAAAAAAAATATTTTCTTTAGAAATTCCAACGTGAAATACATGTTTCATTCGCCAATGCGTGTAAATGTGAAAAATACGTTTCTTAATTGTTTTCAAAGCTAACTTTGATGATTGTTAAATTTCGACAATTGTTGTGAAGCAGTTTCACTTTAATGGATAAATTTAACAGATACCGCCATCTTTGACAGAAATGTCAAAAGTTAACCTGCACTAGATGGAAAATTTTCAGAAGAAAAAGAATATGAACAGAAATAATAAATGTTGTATTTAAAAATTCAAAAGTAACGTCACTTCCGGTTTGACCGGAAGTCCTATAGAAAACCTGAGTGTACCTGAAGAAGCCCACCAATCACTCATATATACGGTCCGAATTTCAAAGTTTTATTTTAACTAATAAATAAATGGCGGGCTGATACATGCTCTCGTTGACACCCGGTATAACGTGTGTCCGTAATTGATTTACTGATCGGCCATTTGCGTTTCACCGAATTTAACGTTTTATAATTTCTACCCCTGCTTGATATTCAACATAATTGTGAAATTTAACATTTGATTTTGAAAATTTTTGACATAAACTAATCAACTTTAACATAATATGAATTTAAAGTTACAGGTTTCATCATATTGGCAGGGTTACAGTTGCATGTAAAGACGATCACATGATTACAAAATGATGTTTATTTTCCAATTAAATATTTAGGCACGGCTATGGATAAAACAAGTGAACGAAGACGTTTCCAAGTTACCGATTTTATAATTCTAGTGGTCGCCCAATGGTCGAAATTCGATCTTTTTATTTTATTAATTTAATGTATTTGTAATACATATTATACATAAATTTTATCTTTCTGCACTCCTTCTCCATATGAACTTCAAAACTGTTAAATCTCACACTCCTCCGTGCGTGCAATATGCTTAAAAAGGGGTACAAATTTTCTCGTCACGTATTAGTATATAGATGAGAATTTCTATATCGCAATACGTAAATCAAATTACATATGCATTTATTGCATGTATCCATACCAAATTGTATAAATAATTTTTTAATGTGAACATAATTTCTGTACCTATTTTTAAAAGTACGACTTTTAATACCAACGAAAATTAGTAGTAAATGGATCAACTACCCACTTGAAACTAAAAGCTGTTATGAACAGGAATATCCCTTTTCTCTCCCTACCATTGTGCATGATGACTGGCCACCCCTATTTCGCAAAACCGCCCGGGGTCACAGACATTATTGGTAAGTGTCTGTGGTTTCGAAACTAGTTCAGTATTAATAGTACGAAATTAATAATATTATCGACTGAATTAGATGTTAGAAACTTAATTGAGTATATAACTACCAGTTTCATTAGT
Organism: Amphimallon solstitiale; assembly: GCA_963170755.1. NCBI lineage: Eukaryota > Metazoa > Arthropoda > Insecta > Coleoptera > Scarabaeidae > Amphimallon > Amphimallon solstitiale. The sequence continues at coordinate 85,021,465 of OY720679.1, forward strand.
AAACTTGACCCAGTTTCTTGTAAATATATATCATAATACTAATTTTAGAGTCCTATACCTATATTATGCTGATCATATGGCTATATACTGTTATAATGTAAGTGTATTACAGAAATACGGTGTAGAAAATCGCCGTCTTTGCCTTGAGTTACTATTTTCCTAGCGTAGAATAGAGGAAGCGATAGAAAAAAAGGAAATGCGCTAAGTTACCTATTTTCATTTATCATCAATGAATTTCTTGTATAATTTTTATTACGCATTAAAATAATGTATAAATTGAATACAATGATCACATTTAAGTTATTTGATTTTAATAGATCTAACCGAAGACTTTAGTAATACATATATACAGGGCGAGTCATCGATCTGAGAGAGTAAATTTACTCTTTAATACTTAATATTATTAAAAATTTGCGTACTGTACTTGATATGGTTATGATTGCTTCACAATTTAAAAATATACACATGCATACAGAGTGATCCATAAATCATTGGCAGAAAGAAGATGTATTTTTGTGACTTGAATACCCTGTATATAAGTTTAAATTTGGACTTCCCTTTAAATAGAAGTATTTTTTATTAAAAGTAATAATTTGCTACAGTTAATATTTTTTTTTATAATTAAAATTAAAAAATTACATTTAGAGTTGTCTTTTTTACTTTCTTATACGTAGTATAAGGAAGTATTGTGATGACGAAGTCATATTGTGATGTTTGAAGTCCCCTGATACCGAAAAAGTGGTTTTTCAAAAATGTCTGTGGGGCTGTGTGTGTGTGTATGTGTACCACGATAGCGGTCAAACCGCTATAGATCTCAATTCCAAATTTTCTATTTACGTGTATAATCTCCCTCTTGAGATCTCATTAGTTTTTCAGTAAAATCGGTAGACCGGAAGTAGTAGTTTACTTCAGTGAAAAAATTGAATTTTGCCAATATTTCGTGAATTACTAAGTTTAAACAAATTTATAAAGAATTTAAATGTACTCAAAATTAAATTTGAAAAGAATTTTATTAAAAAAGTTTTTCGAAATTCCTACCGGAAATAGGTCTTTTACTCTTATCGAAAATCAGTTTTTTGCTAATATTTCGCAAGTTATGCTTTTTAGGGTAAGTTACCGGTATAAAAGTATTTAGAGTTGGTTTTGAAATATTTTTTGTATAAATGAAATTTCAAAATTCGGACCGGAAGCAACACTTTTACTCATAGCGAATAGCACTTTCTTTCGAATATCTCGCAAAGTATGCATTCTATAGAGATTTATTAAGAGAATAGAAGTACTTATAATAGGATTTTGAATAATGTTTCTATAAAAAAATTCTTAAAATTGTATAATTTGAAACACTCATATACGTATAAGAAAGTCGTGTGGTTGCCACGCCTCATTATTTTACTTTAAACAGAATGTGATGCTAAAGTGTGATTAAGTATTTCCTTGTCTATCACAGAGATGTGAAGTCAATTATAAATAATAAGAAAAAATGTACTAGTCTCACAGGTGTACTAAATATAATTGAGTAAAAAAATACGTTTTATTCCGGGTTAAAATAAATAAAATATTCCAGAACAATAAGGCTAAAGAAACAACAACGACGAAAATAGCAATAAGTAATACTAACACGACGATGTTTTATTCATTGACGACAAGTTTGACAGAGTTTAACATTTTTACATCAATATTTTTCAACAGCGACTATATTTCTCCATGGTTACCGTGATTATTATTACTTATTATTAAGATTTAAATATCTTCTAAAATATCAAAAATAGGTATAGCACGTACTTGACAAAAAAAAGTGGATATTGAAAGGCTTAATATAATTCTGTAAAAAAATATTTTGCATTCTATTTAAAATAATTTGTTGTGTGAATGTTTCTTCATTATGTAAGACCTTCGCGAACACCCAGTATCAATTGAAACATGTTCTGCATGTAACTATCACTTGGCATACCTTGTGTGTACGCCATACCAAATTATTTTGTGTTCTGTCATAGCACTCTTGAATTATAGGCAATTAAAAAAAAGACAACTCTACTAAAATACAGCTGTAAATGTCACTTTTTAACTTTAATCATAAATAACTCGAAAATCATTAACTTTAACGAATAATATCTCTGTCTGAAAAATAATTCTATTTTAACGCCGCATACAAATTTGAACTGTTATTGGTGTTCAATTTAAAAAAATTAATTTTCTTCGTGCCAATGATTTATGGATCACCTTGTATAAGCGTATATATTTTTAAATTGTAAAGCAATGACAACACTGTCAATTACAGAACGCGAATTTTTAATTATATTAAGAATTAAAGAGTAAATTTACTTTGTCAGATCGGTTACTCACTCTGTATATATAATTAATAAAGGTCATATACTCGGGAGTCGCACGCCATAGATTCAGACTTTTCTCTGTTTTTATTTATTAGGCTATTTGAATAAAATTTGAGTTGACGTAAGTAGACTTATATATGTAATTTTTTCGTACATAGAAAAACTTTCAAAAGCGTTTGGTTTTAACGAAAATACCATCAAATTTAATACCTTGACATAAAATGCTGTATATTGGTCATTTTTGTATTTTACACAATTTTGAATATGGAAAACGGCCTTTCCCCCATATTTTATCTAGTAAATATAATTTTTAATTCCAAGCTTTATTCTTCTGTAACGCAATGGAATTAATCTTGGACTACAATAAACGTTCATACTACTTTGTTAGAAAAGCATAGTAACATTGTTTCGGGAACCTATATATGTGTAATTGCGATGTTTACCGTTTGTAAGCCCAAGGAAGTCATTAATACTTGATAATCCGTTACATTCGCCTCTCTAGAAAAGTTAACCTATTTGTTAATTATTTATGTATATCGAATTAAATGACTTTTAAACACATTAATGGGTATGTTTCCGTTATATATCCGAAAGACAGGCATTTGGTGGAAATATGACTAGTATAATATTCATGCATAATTTTTGTTATTTGTCATAATTACCTTTTGACGTTTCTTATAATTATCATCCTAACAATATAAATTTGTGCCTACTACACACAATAGCCAAGTATTAAATAAAATATGTATAGGTATATAGAAAATTAATGTTGTAGTAGTATTGAATCGTATATTTTTATATCTGACATTATTCTATCATTATTTGTATATCTGACAATGTCTATGTTTGTTTGGACCTCTGACAATAAAGATTATTATTATTATTATAAAATTAATAAATAAAGTAAATATGTGGGCTATGGAATCGTTGTGTTTAGTTTGTATTTTGGCCGTTTCCGTTACCAACATGATTCAACCATATATGTATTGTTATTAATCAACTAGATGGACGTTGTTCTGCCTTTTCCGGTAGGTGGCGCGATGATTTTGATTTGGTCAAAGTTCTTGTATAAGAAAGTCTGGACAGAAGAGGCCGTTAGTGCGATTACAGGATAGGCATGGGGACCTATGTCGAAATTTAAAAAGAAATGATGTTCACATGATAAAATTCAATTCTCTTTTAAGGAAGTATTGTGATGACGAAGTCATATTGTGATGTTTGAAGTCCCCTGATACCGAAAAAGTGGTTTTTCAAAAATGTCTGTGGGGCTGTGTGTGTGTGTATGTGTACCACGATAGCGGTCAAACCGCTATAGATCTCAATTCCAAATTTTCTATTTACGTGTATAATCTCCCTCTTGAGATCTCATTAGTTTTTCAGTAAAATCGGTAGACCGGAAGTAGTAGTTTACTTCAGTGAAAAAATTGAATTTTGCCAATATTTCGTGAATTACTAAGTTTAAACAAATTTATAAAGAATTTAAATGTACTCAAAATTAAATTTGAAAAGAATTTTATTAAAAAAGTTTTTCGAAATTCCTACCGGAAATAGGTCTTTTACTCTTATCGAAAATCAGTTTTTTGCTAATATTTCGCAAGTTATGCTTTTTAGGGTAAGTTACCGGTATAAAAGTATTTAGAGTTGGTTTTGAAATATTTTTTGTATAAATGAAATTTCAAAATTCGGACCGGAAGCAACACTTTTACTCATAGCGAATAGCACTTTCTTTCGAATATCTCGCAAAGTATGCATTCTATAGAGATTTATTAAGAGAATAGAAGTACTTATAATAGGATTTTGAATAATGTTTCTATAAAAAAATTCTTAAAATTGTATAATTTGAAACACTCATATACGTATAAGAAAGTCGTGTGGTTGCCACGCCTCATTATTTTACTTTAAACAGAATGTGATGCTAAAGTGTGATTAAGTATTTCCTTGTCTATCACAGAGATGTGAAGTCAATTATAAATAATAAGAAAAAATGTACTAGTCTCACAGGTGTACTAAATATAATTGAGTAAAAAAATACGTTTTATTCCGGGTTAAAATAAATAAAATATTCCAGAACAATAAGGCTAAAGAAACAACAACGACGAAAATAGCAATAAGTAATACTAACACGACGATGTTTTATTCATTGACGACAAGTTTGACAGAGTTTAACATTTTTACATCAATATTTTTCAACAGCGACTATATTTCTCCATGGTTACCGTGATTATTATTACTTATTATTAAGATTTAAATATCTTCTAAAATATCAAAAATAGGTATAGCACGTACTTGACAAAAAAAAGTGGATATTGAAAGGCTTAATATAATTCTGTAAAAAAATATTTTGCATTCTATTTAAAATAATTTGTTGTGTGAATGTTTCTTCATTATGTAAGACCTTCGCGAACACCCAGTATCAATTGAAACATGTTCTGCATGTAACTATCACTTGGCATACCTTGTGTGTACGCCATACCAAATTATTTTGTGTTCTGTCATAGCACTCTTGAATTATAGGCAATTAAAAAAAAGACAACTCTACTAAAATACAGCTGTAAATGTCACTTTTTAACTTTAATCATAAATAACTCGAAAATCATTAACTTTAACGAATAATATCTCTGTCTGAAAAATAATTCTATTTTAACGCCGCATACAAATTTGAACTGTTATTGGTGTTCAATTTAAAAAAATTAATTTTCTTCGTGCCAATGATTTATGGATCACCTTGTATAAGCGTATATATTTTTAAATTGTAAAGCAATGACAACACTGTCAATTACAGAACGCGAATTTTTAATTATATTAAGAATTAAAGAGTAAATTTACTTTGTCAGATCGGTTACTCACTCTGTATATATAATTAATAAAGGTCATATACTCGGGAGTCGCACGCCATAGATTCAGACTTTTCTCTGTTTTTATTTATTAGGCTATTTGAATAAAATTTGAGTTGACGTAAGTAGACTTATATATGTAATTTTTTCGTACATAGAAAAACTTTCAAAAGCGTTTGGTTTTAACGAAAATACCATCAAATTTAATACCTTGACATAAAATGCTGTATATTGGTCATTTTTGTATTTTACACAATTTTGAATATGGAAAACGGCCTTTCCCCCATATTTTATCTAGTAAATATAATTTTTAATTCCAAGCTTTATTCTTCTGTAACGCAATGGAATTAATCTTGGACTATAATAAACGTTCATACTACTTTGTTAGAAAAGCATAGTAACATTGTTTCGGGAACCTATATATGTGTAATTGCGATGTTTACCGTTTGTAAGCCCAAGGAAGTCATTAATACTTGATAATCCGTTACATTCGCCTCTCTAGAAAAGTTAACCTATTTGTTAATTATTTATGTATATCGAATTAAATGACTTTTAAACACATTAATGGGTATGTTTCCGTTATATATCCGAAAGACAGGCATTTGGTGGAAATATGACTAGTATAATATTCATGCATAATTTTTGTTATTTGTCATAATTACCTTTTGACGTTTCTTATAATTATCATCCTAACAATATAAATTTGTGCCTACTACACACAATAGCCAAGTATTAAATAAAATATGTATAGGTATATAGAAAATTAATGTTGTAGTAGTATTGAATCGTATATTTTTATATCTGACATTATTCTATCATTATTTGTATATCTGACAATGTCTATGTTTGTTTGGACCTCTGACAATAAAGATTATTATTATTATTATAAAATTAATAAATAAAGTAAATATGTGGGCTATGGAATCGTTGTGTTTAGTTTGTATTTTGGCCGTTTCCGTTACCAACATGATTCAACCATATATGTATTGTTATTAATCAACTAGATGGACGTTGTTCTGCCTTTTCCGGTAGGTGGCGCGATGATTTTGATTTGGTCAAAGTTCTTGTATAAGAAAGTCTGGACAGAAGAGGCCGTTAGTGCGATTACAGGATAGGCATGGGGACCTATGTCGAAATTTAAAAAGAAATGATGTTCACATGATAAAATTCAATTCTCTTTACGCATTATTTTAATGTCTCGTGTTTTGAATTGTTCGCCAACCAATTGAACGGCAGCATGTACCAAAACAATTTTGATGACCACGCAAACATATTGCGTAGGAACACATAAATCATTTTTGTTTATAAATATAAATTTTATTAATAGCTCGACTACAGCGCCACCTATCGTGTCCAGATTTTGTAATTTTCTTTTTTGTCACTAAATCAACATAAGCCTGTTTTACGCGCATTGACGATATAAATATGGTCTGAGAATATCAAGAAGATTGGTTGATCCATTAAAAAGTTATTGAATAACTTACATTGATTTTGAAGCAATGTTAATGCCATATCAAGCTCTCTTCCATTCAGTCATGAGTTACTCGAATGAATTAACAGATGGTAATCAAATTTATATGTTTATATAAAGCATGAATGTTTCAGTAAAATTCTGATTTTCCAGTTTCTTAAGCCATTCTACGAGGTGTGGCAATTTAATTTCCGGATTGGTACAAAATACAGGAACGCAATTGCAGTAATACAAAAAAATGTTTGATAATTAACCAAAGCAATTTCCATTGACTGTTATAAAAGTTTTTGAAAAACAGTCGACAAATGCGCACGATGAAGTGGTGTTCATTTCGGCTATTATATTTTTCTGAAAATTTTCTACGTCTTGAAATCGTTTTTCTTTGAGGGCAGTTTTCATTGTAGGAAAGAGGAATAAATCCGCCGGTGACAAGTCCGGTGGTGTGTGTGATTAATTTCAACAACTCCTTTCACAAGAAATACCTCACAATTAGTGAAGAATATGACTGCATTGTCATGTGACAAGAACCAACTTCCGAAATTGTGTGTGGTCATACTCGAGAAATGCGCTTCAGTATGATGCACCAGCAACTGATTGTCCTTCCGATAAAAAAGCTTTATGTATTACACACTGTCTGTCGAAAAACGTAGTCAGCACGGGTTTAGTTCTGGATTTTTGCAAACGAAACTTTTTGTCCCTTGATGGTGTTTTTCCAAGTCTACTACATGCTCTGGTGCTTCGTCTAAAGACTGTACTGAAACACTAGTACAATGCAGAAAATTTGCATTGTCGCGTCAATCATAAACAAAATCTTCGCACAATGCAACTCTTCTCTGTTTTTGCTCTCCGTAAAGGCTGTATTACACTTACCAAGTTCTTGACCAAGTTATTGGCCAATAACTTGATTAAGTTAAAATTGACGACAAGTCGTGTATTACACTTGTCAAGTCAACTTGGTCAATTTCTTGGCCAAGAACTTGGTGGCTTAGAACATGTTCTATTTTTCTTCTCAACTTGATCAAGTTTTTAGTGATTTCTAGTAATATTCATGTTATAAAGTTTTTTGCCAACTGTCTAAAATGTAAATACAAATTCCATTTTAGAAAATTGTTAAAAATGACATGTTAACTTGATACTTCTTGAAAGAATTGTATGCGTAAATTATTTATTTTCTTTTGTATCTCTTGTGCAGTTATTTTTACATTCAATATCAAACGCAAATTTTCGGTAACTTTATTAATTTTTTTATTTCGTACTTTTGCACTATTGGTACTGCTAATTCACCTAAAAACTTGGCCAAGAAATTGATAAATGTAAAACAGTCAAGGTCAACAATAACTTGATCAAGAACTTGCCGACAATTTCTTGGCCAATAACTTGGTCAAGAACTTGGTAAGTGTAATACAGCCTTAAGATTGTGTGGCACGAACTTTGCACAAATCTTGCTCTTTCTCAATCTTCAGGCAAAATTTATCAAATCCTTTCTTTGTACATGTTTAACTCATCCGCCATCATTTGAAGGGTCATTTGTCGATCTCCTTCTGTAAGTTCACGCACTTTTGCAATCGTATCTGCATTTCAACAAATCAACGGACGTCCATTTTTTTGTCGTCAACTTGTACACTACACTACTGCAGCGTCAATCTGGGTATAAATTGCCATACCTCTTATGTGCCAGACAGAGAAATTTTCACACCTCCTCGTACATTATTACATAATTTATGGCGGCTACTTGGTTTTTAAAAAATAAAATAGAAATATAAATTCCTGTTTGCTAAAGTGTTTACGAGATTCATTAGTGTAATTTTGCTACTATACTTACTTGAAATAATTATTGACATGACCGTGATCAAAGCATTCTTTTCCTGAAGGAGTTTCTGACATTACGTTTTTAAGTACTGTAAAGTTTATATTATATATATATTGTAATAAACGCAATACGTCTTTCTTACGTTATTTTCTTGAAATATATGGCTAGTTTTCAGACATTTTCTAAGTGTAAAACTAATAACTTACATCTACCTCCTACACGCGATACGGCTACATTTTGCTTTCTTTATATTTCTTCACAAATTTTGTTAATCCATATTTAATGATCGCAACTGGGCCTTCTAAAATTTATGATAGGCCGTGCTACAGCATATTAAATTTTTAATATAGTCATCGGTGAAGGTTTTACAATTTAAACATGTTATTGAGGCCTCATTCTATTGTATAATTCATCAAGTTCATCTGACATGCATGGATTTTATTCAAATGTTTACAATTGACACTGTAGGAAAGTATGTCGAGTGCCAGTTTCATGAAGAAATGATCTCATCACGATTCAGTGACTCTTGTAACAACAGACCTAGGGCAAGCGATCCGGTGTAACACCGTAATTCCGTACTTAATCTACTTCATCAGCTCAGCTGTCGCCTTAATAGAGTCAAACGGCGGAAAAAATAATTTGAACCGTCAAATGATTATTTGCAAGCGCCACTAATTGCGTAGACGGTTCTTTTTTTTATTAATTTTTTCTTTTTCATAATGACTGCATGATTAGTTCATCTTGATATCTTTTTGTATTAAGTTTAGATGTATGTACAGTACATGTACAGTAGGATCAACTAACATTGACAGTTTCGATTCATTCAAATAATTGGCACACATGTCATATAGAGTGCCTATATAATCTGAGTGGTGACAAGATGAGATTTGTTCTGATTGGTTGACGCAAACTGTATAATGGTGTCTTGTGCCTAAAATGTACTTTACAGTTACATTCGTATATTTACCTACGATGTTTTTTAAATACATATTCATTTAACATTTATAGGTTATTATATCAATCCACATTTAATAATACTGAAATATAGGTTGTCATACCATTTGATAGATACCCTAGGTACCCACATAATGACCGATTTGGTTTCTATTGATTTCCTCTTGTTACCAATCTCATTATAAATGTCTAATATCAGTCAACGCCAACAGTATCTGACATCGCAGCGCGATATAAGGCCGTCACATAATTTCGATTTACTTCTCTTCTTCTTTATTTGATATTGGCTTTTGGTAAAACCATTCCAGCCATGCACTAGAGTGTATCGACTAATGTCCTCTTCTTTAATGACCTCAATTTTTTAACCTTGCACACATTTCTTATTTAGGAATACCACAGATAATCTTATGACAACGATATAAATCATGATCTACATTCAATCGGTTACTAAAAATATCAGCTTTAAGGGAATTTGTTTTTTAAGGTCAAAGTAAAGACTCTTCTTGCTACAGGGCCCGTTGTAGCACACACGTAGGAGGGCCACGGATTACACAAAACAATTTGGGTGTGAAGGAAAGTGTAACAGGATTCTCCGGTGGTATTGTTGAGGGATTAAAGCTTTAATTTAATATCCTGTAAATACTCCATAACTAATTTTATCCTGCTTTCCGTCGGTTCACTGAGTAAGGAAATTATATTAATAGGTGATTCTAATTTTGTTTTTGAAAGGTCTGTGTACAGTTGGTTAGATCTTACTATTGATTGTGGGCATCCAAAGAGACAATGAATGACATCACCATATGCTCCACATCCACACTCAGCACTTTCCTTGCAGTGGATTTTATTTAAATGGGCGGGAAATGATGCATGATTAAATCTTAATCTGCAAAAGGTGGTAATATGCGATCTGGGAATCTTCATGTCATAGAACACATGCTTAGCGGGCGGAGTTTGGCTTTATGTAAGGTAGATTCTTCCCATTTATCCTTCCATTTAGAGTGCACTTCTGATTTACATTCTGGAAGAAAGTCTTCTGGGAGGATTCTATAGTTGGTGACTGGTATCTCTGTAGTCAATGCTTTAGCTAACTTATCGGTCCTTTCATTTCACGTAATGTTTTTGTGCCCAGGTATCCATACAAAACGAACATCACAACCTCTGTTATTCAATTCCATATAAAATTCTTTGATTTCTAGAGTATGATTATGGGATTTAGCTGAGATTCCAGTAGATTTTATACTCCGTAATGCGCTCTGAGAATCGGTTAAGATTATTACTTTTGATAGATAGTTTCTTTTTATATACTTTAGAGCTTCCAGAATAGCTATCATTTCGGCAACGCAGATATTCGTTCTGTTTTCTAATCTCGCTTGAAATTCCCATTTCGGAACCTCACAATATATACCAATGCCCACACTCTCCGGGGATTTTGATGCATCAGTGAAGATGTATGTAAAGTTAATCCATTTCGTTTTTAATGCATTATTAAATATGAAGTTAATAACGTTTGGGGATAAGCCTTGAAGATTGTGTTTGGATGCAAATAGTAGGTCTACAGGAATATCTGTGATTTGGCTATGATAATTATAGCTGAAGCATGGTGGACGCATGTTGTAAATCATAATACTTTTGTGCCCTCTCAAATTTTTAAATGATTGCATTAACAATGGTGGTTCCTTTTTGTGCCAAATGTTTTTCCTAGGGGAAGCAATAGTGGTTGATATCGATTTTAATTACTCATATAGCTGATTGGTTAAATTCATTGATTTCAGGACAAGTTTATCAGATAACAACCTATATCTTAAATAAAGAGGAATTTGGGAACTTTCTACTAGAAGCGCTAATGTTGGAGTAGACCCCATTGTCCCCAGACATAGTCTCAATGATCGATACTGAATTCTGTTTAAAATTTCCTGGTTAGATTGCTTCAGAGGGAAAATTAATGGTCCAGCATAATCAATGTGGGAGAGGATGATGGCTTTATAAATTACAAGGAGGGTGGAAGGATCGGCTCCCCACCATGTTCTTCTTAAGGATCGGATGATATTTAAATTTTTAGTGCATTTGTTCATGATATTTTTGACTTCGCTATTGAAGTTCAGTTTTTGGTCCAAAGTGATTCCCAAGAAACGTGCTTCGTGATGGTAAGGAATTGGGTTGTCATGTATTGTAATCCTTTCCAATTCTTGAGGAATTCTTTTCCTGGTATAGATTACTGCTTTGCATTTTTCTATGGAAACTTCTAAATCGTGTGTATCCATCCATTCCTCTAAAGCCTCGGTAGCTCGATTTAGATTTATGACTGCCTGTTGAGCAGTTTTCGAGGAGGTAAACATTAATATGTCATCTGCAAATTGTAATAGTGAACATTCTGAAGGGAGGGATAATTCTAGAGTCCTGGTATAGATAGTATACAATAGTGGACTAAGAATAGATCCTTGAGGAAGTCCTTTAGTGCTAGTTCTTGGACCTACCATATTGGAGCCATGTTGAAGCCATAAAGATCTCCCAGAAATGATGTCCATAATTAAATAGATTAAATTTGCAGGGATTCCTATATCGTGTAGACTCTTATTCAAAACATTCCAATTAACACTGTCATACGCTCCTTTGATATCAACAAAGCCAGCGATAAGATAAGCATTGTTAGCGAAAGTTTCATAAATGTTTGTCATAAAACAACCTAAGCTCTCCCTCGTACTACGGCCTTTCCTGAATCCAAATTGGCTGGCAGGGAGAAGATTATTGTTTTCTAACCACCATTCCATTCTTGCCTTGATTAAGTACTCTAGCGTTTTAAGTAAGCAAGATGAGAGGCAAATTGGCCGATATGATGTTGAGATGTTTGGTTGTTTACTAGGCTTTAATAATGGAATATCACTGAATATTTCCACCTCTCCGGAATTTTGCGACCGTTTAAGGTTAAATTAAAGGCGTAAATTAGAACTGCTTTGGCGTTCCATGGAAGGGTATAAATCATCTTGTAATGGATATTATCTGGTCCCGGGGAAGTGTCCTTTAAATTATACATACAGCAAACTAATTCGTTCAACTGAAAATTCTTGGACAGAAAGTCATCTACAGTTACCTCACAGTTCTCTGTTTGAAAGTTACTACATACTGAGTCAGGAGTGAGATTCCTTAGGAATTCCTCCATCCACGAGGAATCCAAGGATATGGTCTTATACGGACTAAAAGATCCTCTAAAGTTCTTAATTTTTTTCCAAATCTCTGATGATTTGGATTCCCTATTTATGGAATTGCAAAAGACTATGAACGATCTCTTTTTCTTTTGTTTTAGTAGTTTCTTGCCCTCTGCGATTAATTTTTTGGCTGAGATAAAGTTCGACATGTCGGGATTTGTTTTGAAGGTGTTAACTACTTGTTTGCGTCTTCGAATTATTTCCGAACATTCCTCATCCCACCATGGGGGGGGGGGGGGGATGGTCTGTGGGGCTTTTTATTTTGATTAGGGCGAAGACATTCACTAGAATCCTGGATAATGGGTTGAATGTTTTCTAAAGCAACTCATCATCTGCAATGTTTCTAACTTGATTATGAACTGAAGTCGAAAACTTTTCCCAATCACTTTTACATTCACATTTTAGCATTTGTCATAGTAGAGGAGATTTCGATCACTATTGGGTAGTGATCACTCCCATGAGTGTCTTCAAGGATATTCCAACTAGCTCTTAGATTGATCTCAGGAGAACAAATACACAGATCTAACATATTTGCAGTGAAGCCTGGAGGGCTCAATCTCGGGTCCTGGAGTATTCAGCAGGTTTAGTTCAAAGTCATTTATTACATTAAAGAGGTTTTCTCCTAATCTGTTTGTGTTAGTTCCATCCCAGGCGTAATGGATAGCATTGAAATCACCGCACAATAGAAAAGGATGCGGGAGTTTCTTAAATATATTTCGAAGATTTTCCTTAGAAATGTCGCTATTTGGGGGGATATAAATGCTTCCCAAGGTAAAATCCTTCAACTTGATTAAGACTAGTTGAATATCTGGGTGTGGGGATTCGAGATTAATTAATTCAAAAGGAATCTCTCTTCTAATCAGTACGACTGCTCCACCGTTTCCGTCATATCGGTCATCCCTCAGAACATTATAATTATTGACATGACAATGTTAGTCAACTTTTAACCAGGATTCCGAAACTTCGATTTACATTGATGATTTTGATTCTTGTAACCTCAAATTATTTATCCGTATGTGGCGCCATCTAGTAGTAGTAAAGGAAATAATTGCTGAATTTTTATTGATAGGTTAAATAATAACAAACGTTGTGTTTTATAATAAACATTATAATAGGACTTTATGTACTTTAAACATAAATTTTACAATAAATAATATTAACAAAATTAAAATAAACAAACAGAACAAAATAGAATTAGAAAAAGTACGCTGAAACTTAAGTTAGTGGGTGGGTAAGCGATTTTTTATAATTTCAGTATTTTTCTACTTACTGGTTTGTTTCGTACGTATGTTCTTTTAATAATATCTGTTTTTTCCAGGCAAATATTGTACAGAGTTGGTTTCATCATTAATTCGATAATTACTCTACAAACTTTGTCTTTATGTTCAGTGCATGCAAAAATGATGTTTTGAATTATACATGGATGTAAAGTAGTCACTAACTGCTGACAAAAATTTTCTGACTCCAAATATGGTAACATTTGGGCAACAATATCTGCTAACTCTTTTCAGAGACCTACAAATTTATAGTACGGATATGTCAGACCACCACGGTCTTCAAGATGAATTAACCGTACCAAAGGTCCATGAATTTCTGTAGATAGTAGACGACACAGGCAGTAATCACACTGAATAATTTCATTTAATTTTTTAACAATGTAACCCCCCAGAAAAGCAACATATGCATAGTAAATAGTGTTTTTAGGAATAACGGTTTTAATTAAACTTCTAATTTTTTATAATAATGGGAAAGGTAAAATGAATGCAGGATCGATTATGTCGTAAAGTTTTTGTATTGAATTTTTAGAAGATTTCTTGGATCCTGAAAATGTTGTGGTACTAATATAATTGATGCTTTTATCTGTATTTGATGATTAAATCTTTATTATGAATTATAACAAAGACTTTTATAACGGAAAATAGTTCGCCGTAACTCTATATTATGTATATTAAATTCCATCTTAGTACGCTAATATCTATGGACGTGCCAATTTAGTTTTATTATGGTGTTAGTACAGATAACAAATGTCCACAATAAAAACTTTATTGTCAAAATTTGACATTTCTAATCAGAATAAGTCATACATTTTAATACAGGAACGTTCGACGTATTAATCGGTATATTAAAGCCATAAATATATGTCAGCTTGTAGAAGAGAATTGGATAATTTGATGAGAGAAGTGAAAACTAAAACGGAAAAAATTGTTAAAGAAGCTAGAAACAGAATCGACTGTTCTATTGCAGAAACAACTAGAAAAGTTCGTGCCGTGTGTAAAGACGCGTTTGAAAGTGAAATGAGGGATACCATGAAGAAGATCAAAGAAGAAACTACAAATAACTTGAATAGAGCTTCCAAAAATGTCGATGCATTTGTCAATGATCTAAACAAAGTTGGAAAATAAATATTCGAAGTAAATTTTAGCAGTTTTCGTTTATACAGGGTGTCCAGAAACTCTCCTGACAAACGAAGACCGGAGATTCCTCAGATAATTTTAAGACAATTTAACTCAATTCACCCTAGTCCGAAAATGCTTCCTAAGGGAGCTAGAGCTCTTTGAAGATGGCGCCTTGTAATTAGTTTTTTTTTAATATCTCCCGAACGCTTCTATTTAGAAAAACAGAAACTGGTATGCTTATTTATCCTCCAGAGATGAATCGATTCCATCAATTGCGAATTTCTAGTACCGGTCATAGGCGTCCGTTTTGGGTAGGTTAACGGTTATTTTAACGCATAACTTTTTTGTCTTTAACTTTTAAGCATTTGTGACACTAGATTATTAAATTTTCAGGTATTCTAGTACTAAAAGGTACTCTTACTTTAAGTCGGTAGGATACACCGTTTTCTAGAAAAATCGATTTGAAAATTTTTCGTTTTTTCGTCATTAAAATTCAATTTATTATTTTTTGCACTAGTTCGCTCTGAACTGCCAACAGAAATAAAACCTACGTTTTTAATTGTCAGATTGTTGTCAGTTCGCGAAGTTTATCTTTTAATTTTTTACTTTGTAGCATTCAAACACAACGATTTCAATTTAAAAAGAAATGGTTTTTACTAATGAAGAATACGCCGATATGCATTTAGTTTATGGCGAAATGAGGTGTAACACTCGAGCAGCACAACGTAGATACGCAGAAAAATTTCCCAATCGTCAGCATCCCACTCACTCAACATTTACAACTCTTCATCAACGATTAAGAGAAACAGGTTCAGTGGCCCCCAAAAAAAAAAATTAGACAGGGAGACATAATGATGTAACAGCAGAACATGCAGCTGAAGTTATTTTAATGGAAGTTGAGGAAAATCCAGAAATTAGCGTTCGAAGACTATCTGCCATGTACCCCACAATTTCAAAATCTTCCGTAGGAAATATCTTACACAAAGAAAATTTATATCCTTTTCATTTTACAAAGGTGCAAGCACTGCTAGAAGGAGATTTTCCTTCTCGTGTAGAATTCGCTAGATGGTTACAAAATCAGATTAATCAAGATGAAGATTTTTTCAGGTACATTTTATTTGGTGACGAAGCTTCATTCTCAAAAAATGGATTTTTTAATGTACATAATGCACACTATTATTCGTACGTTGGTGACAATCCCCACGTTGTTCAAGAATTTAAGCATCAGCATAGGTTTAGCATAAACGTCTGGATTGGAGTAGTTGACGATTATCTACTTGGACCTGCGGAAGTACCTGCTCGTTTAAATGGTGTTGATTACTTACATTCCCCGCAAAATATTTTACTTGATTTGTTAGATGAGGTGCGTTTAAATATTCGGCAGAACTTATGGTTTCTACAGGACGGCTGTCCGGCCCACTTTAGCAGGAATGTACGAGACTTTCTAGATAATAACTACGAAGACCATTGGATTGGAAGAGACGGTCCAGTTGCTTGGCCAGCAAGGTCGCCGGATTTGAATCCTTGCGATTATTGTGTTTGGGGATACATAAAAGCATTTGCTTATTCCGTTCCGATACAAAATCGTGCACAACTCTGGCTAAGGATACAAGATGCTTGCAACGAATTTAGAAATAACTTTGGAATTTTTGCAAGAATTCGGCGTTCTCTAAGCAAAAGGGTAAATTTATGCATAGAGACTAATGGTCATCACATCGAGCATCTTGTTCTTTTTTTGTTAGTTTCGTTCCATTGTAATAAATAATTTGTTTTTAAAAACCTTCAGCTAAAATTTTGTTTCAAATTGATTTTTGCTTCTTTTCCTAAACTTTTTTTACGAATTGTGTGCTGCATTTATTGAAACAAAAGATGATTTATTAAATTAATTTTCATCCATGCCTTGATAGTCCTAGCCAACTTCGTCGCTAAAAATAAGTAGGTAAATAATAAATTGAATTTTAATGACGAAAAAACGAAAAATTTTCAAATCGATTTTTCTAGAAAACGGTGTATCCTACCGACTTAAAGTAAGAGTACCTTTTAGTACTAGAATACCTGAAAATTTAATAATCTAGTGTCACAAATGCTTAAAAGTTAAAGACAAAAAAGTTATGCGTTAAAATAACCGTTTACCTACCCAAAACGGACGCCTATGACCGGTACTAGAAATTCGCAATTGATGGAATCGATTCATCTCTGGAGGATAAATATGCATACATGTTTTTGTTTTTCTAAATAGAAGCGTTCGGGAGATATTAAAAAAAAAAATTAGAAGGCGCCATCTTCAAAGAGCTCTAGCTCCCTTAGGAAGCATTTTCGGACTAGGGTGAATTGGGTTAAATTGTCTTAAAATTATCTGAGGAATCTCCGGTCTTCGTTTGTCAGGAGAGTTTCTGGACACCCTGTATAAAAGCTCAGTGTCAAACTGTTTATCTTTTCCTTATGCTAGCTTTTGCATGTTACTGAGAAACAGAACATATCAAAATTTGTCATCTTCTGTATCTATTCTTCTGCAACTGAAATTGAATGGCGATCTAACCCGGATACTTTGGGATAGATGGACCAAAACCACGTTCTTCCATAATTGTTATAATAAAAAAAGAAATACTATTAGTTTTCTTATAACGTAGGATTATTATAAAGTTTAGTTAAGCATTTATGACGTGCTTTCTGTTTTCTTTATCCATGCAGATGCAAATTCAACCTTTTTTTTTGAATTATTATTTATCTATAAGTACCAGAATTACCCTAATAATTTTTAGCCCATGGGCAATTTTGACCGAAACACATTAGAATTTTCTAGTTCACTGTGTTAGAGCAAAATTTTTCTTATCTACACGCAATATACCGTGATATCATGAAGTTTCTAGGACGTAGATGACACTGAAATAGAAAACATATGTCTGAACGTAAGCTGTATTAGCATACTCGTAACACAACCTTACCTTTTGAAAATTATATTGACAGTGTCATCGTAACATCAAGAAATATGTCATTTGATTTAAAGATACAATATCAAGTGTGGAAATTGTTATCCATTATTTTCAATTTCTAAGTTTATACGCCTACTTATTTTATGTACTGATGCATAATGTGGAACGTTCAAATTTACAAACACGGAAGGCAGTGTTCCTTCATTTAATTTATTTTTCTTGCCTGAACTGTTAATATCATTTTCATGAAAATGTTTTATATAAACAGCACTGTAGTCAGTCAGTTTTGTAGTATCTATAATAAAGAATTAAATTAAGTATTCCGTATTTATTGTTTTCTATTATTACATTTTAAATGTTTAATTAATGTTCCAGTTACAATTGACTATATATTTAAAAAAGTATTTTAAAATTTAGTTATAAGATTAAGATTATTTGTATACAGGATGTCTCTAAAAGGTGCGGAAAAAACGCTACCACACATTTCTGAGGGCGATCTAACCCAACTTACCTAAGTCCAAAAGTGGATGCACCATTGCATTGAATTGCCACAAGAATAACACCCAAATTACAGAAGCATATGTGTCCATATACGAAATGAATTTTTTATATCCAGATTACTCATAAACGACTGCTCCAATCAACTCCTACCAGGTATACCTTTTCTAGGTAAAAAACATTGGAGAATAAGAATTTTTATTTAAAAGTTAAATATAGTGTGTCTCAAAAAAGTTATTACGTTTTAAATGGATACAATATGCCGCAGGTGGCGCCCTCTACATTTTGCAATGAAAATGAGAGCAGATTTAAATTTTTTACCCCACGAAACCCCCCCTACCTAAATATTGTGACAATATACCAATTATTACAGAAATTATTTATAAAAAACTAAAACCAAATTGAACTTTTTACACTTTGTATCTCCGAAAGCATCCACTTTTGGACTGAGGTAAGTTGGGTTAGATCGTCATATTTTGCCCTCAGAAATGTGTGGTAGCGTTTTTTTCGCACCTTTTAGAGACACCCCAGTATATTTAGGTCAGACAGTAGAACAAAATAAAGTAACATGAATAAAATTGTTTTTCACAACTAAAATTTTAACACATTATTCCACAGATTATTTTGTTCTTAGATAAAATTTAAAAATAATAAGTGCTTTTTTAATAAGATTACTACAAAATTCTTGAAGAATATTTATCCATAATGCTCGGATATCAGGCTTGGAATTTCGAAAGAAACATTTCTTTCTCCACAAATAATACATTACTTAAACATTTTTAGAATGTTACCTTAATTTCAAATTCAAATTGCCGTCAAGCTGACGTTCAAAACTCAAATTTAAAATATATTTGCCTTCCAAGATTTAAAATAATTTACCAAGCAGTTTATTATGCTTTGGATAAATAGCGCCACATACGGATAATATTTTGAGGTTATAAGAATCAGAAATATCTAGTTATGTGACGGGCTTATATCGCGCAGCGATGTCATATACAGTTGGCCTTGTGTCAGTCTGTAAGTAACGCCATCTAGTAATAGAATAATAAATCTAAACAGAATGATTTTTAAGTTTTATTGAAATAAACTTTAAAATAACACTCTAAACATTGACTTTACAAATTAATTCATATTAATAATTTTAAAACAATGAAATAAAACGAAATAAAATTAAAAATGTGTTCAAAAATAACAATTTTGCTTAAATTTCTAATTTTTTCTAATAATTCAAAAGGTAAAACTAATTGAGGTTCAATTACGTTGTAAAGTGTTTGAATTTTGTAGATGGCTTCTTGAATTTTGAAAATGTAGCGGGACTAACGTAATCGACTATTTGAACGATATAGGAAGATATTGAAGCGTTTACTATTCCACA
Source organism: Amphimallon solstitiale (assembly GCA_963170755.1). Taxonomy (NCBI): domain Eukaryota; kingdom Metazoa; phylum Arthropoda; class Insecta; order Coleoptera; family Scarabaeidae; genus Amphimallon; species Amphimallon solstitiale. Next base: position 85,041,269 of record OY720679.1, read on the forward strand.
TCGCAATATTTGCCTCATAAAATATTCTACCACTCTGGTTAGCATCAGTAGCATTATATGCACGTTCTTTAAGTCTAACATGTGGAAATATTTCTTCTAGAGTAACGGAACTAAATGATCTTGTTAAGACAAAATAACTTCTATTAATATGTATTTTACTTCTTTATGACATTGCTCATATTATTAGGATTAAAAAGCTTCAACATCAAAAGTAAATACAAATCACTGGCAGAAATAAAAGTAACAAGTAAAATTTCGTAATAATATTAACATATTTATTCCAGACGAAAAATTAATATCTTCTACATTCTGGAAAATATCATTTAAATAATTATAAAATAAGGCCGACATCTTAATGAAACATTCGTTCTCTTGACAAATAAAAGACGAAAGAATATCAACCGCAAAAAGATTTTTTTTAATACATTGATGTTATCGTACTATAAATCAGTAAGTAAGCCCAAAATTTAAAATACATTTACCTGAAAGTATTTTCTTTAATAAACTAGTTTAATATATACTCTCACAGTTAAAGTATGTAATAAAAGAAATGAATATAATCTATGTTTATTTGGTGTTCAAACTCATTAAAGTTGACCAGGCATATCTTCCATATTGCTGGTCTTAGACACAACTGTGAATAGAGGTGTGAATTGTGTGTTGCCTATCTGACATTTATCAGTGCGCAATTTGTGATCATTCTCATTGGTTTCAAAGTATTTTTTGCAGGCCAGGGTTATTTTGAAGGTAAAGTAAATACATTGTCGTGTTCAGAATAAAATATCTAGGGTCTCCCGATTCTAAGAAGTACTTTCTAAGCACAGTAAGCTTTATATAGCTTAAAAACGGAAAAAACTCAAAATGCTGTATTTTCACTATTTTTAAATATATGTAATTCCAAATTTGGATAGAGAGTCACTATAACCAATATTACTATATACAGTGCTATTATTTTACTATGCAACATATCCATATGTTGCATTTTAAAATAATCGAGTCAAAGCATTATACGATAGGCAACCCATTATACATACTACCCTAGCGTCAAGAATAATTATTGTTTTGTCAATTTATTGAAATACGTCAAATATTCTTTCGCGTTTCAAACTAATTTGCAGTACTTTTTTAATACTCTTCTGTGTTGTGTTCTAAGGGAAAAATGCAAATGTGTTTAAACTCTAAAACCAGACAAAGAGTAGGCCATTTATTGATATACATAAGGAATTAAATGTTTAATTGTTTTTATTATAAGTATTTTTCAAAATGACCGCCTACTTGTTCTAGACAATAACCTAAACGATAATAAAAATTTCGTATAGAATTGGTTATTTTATTTGGTGATGCTCTGAGATTATTGCATTCTTCTGTGATCCTGGTTTTCAATTCCTGTGTTGTTAATATTGGTATTTGCGTATATACTTTTGATTTGAGGTAACCCCAAATGAAAAAATCATTTGGGGCTAAATCTGGGGATCTTGCTTCCAATCCAGCGATCAGGAAAATTTTCATTGAGGCAGTTCCTTACTTCAACTGTTGAATGTGGTGGAGCTCCGTCGTGTTGATACCAACAGTTTTGTATTGCAAGTTGCCGAATTTCAGGAAGTATTGTGTTTCGCAAAAGATTCAAATAAGCATTAGAATTTAAAATACCATTTATAAAAAAGGGACCAATCAATGTATTATTTATTATGCCCAACCAGACATTAACCTTTTCATTATATTGTACGTGTGTACAATTTTGTATATGAAGATTCCTGTGCGCCCAATATCTGTAAGGATAATTTACAATGACTTTGTAAAAACATAAAATCAGCCATCATACCTATAATTTTGTGAATTAACTTTCCCGTTTAAATAAAAGATAGCTTCATCGGTAAAACAAATTTCGTATAACAAATCTTCATTTTGGTTTAGTAAATCCAACATTTCTTCGCAAAACTCAGTTCGAGAGATTTTGTCAATTTCAAATAGCTGTTGATGGTTTTGCAATTTGTAACACCGAAATTTTTCAATTTTAAGTACATTGCGCACACTTGAGGGTGATATAAAACTCTGACGCGATAAAATTTAACGATTTAAAAGGATTCTCTTCTACGAAAAACAAAATGTTTAATTTCATTTCTTCCGTTAACACTGTTTTCGTTCTATTCTTTTTTTTATGGTCAGCGACACATCCTTCTGTTTAAATCTATTATACACTCTTAAAATTGTCGAACGTGTAGGTATTGGTCTATGGGGAAATTCTACAGAAAATAACTCGCTCACCATTTGTAAACTTTGATGGTTTTGATACCATAAGCACATTTGAATTTTTTCCTCCTTGGAATACATTTGTGAAAGTGTTGTAACTTAGATAATGTCACAATAGGGAAAATAATAATAATATTTGACGTATTTCAAGTGACACTAAACAATAATAATATTTGACGTATTTCAATAAATTGACAAAACAATAATTATTCTTCACGCTAGGGTAGTATGTATAATGGGTTGCCTATCGCATAATGCTTTGACTCGATTATTTTAAAATGCAACATATGGATATGTTGCATAGTAAAATAATAGCACTGTATATAATATTATTTCGTTCACGAAAATTGAAATTGAAATTGACCATATTGTGGCATACGCCGATCAAGTAACCCCCCCCCCCCCCCCAAGATATAATAAAACCATAACTTTCTGGTACAGTGTACTCGAATATTATAAGATTTGCTGCAACACTAATCACTTTCTTGTTGACATTTTTCAATTTTACGATGATAACAAGGCGCGTTATTGGTAATAATTAAATCATTTTAATAATTACTATAGCATCTTTCTTTATCCAAGAGATACAAGTCTAATTACAGACAAAAATTGAAAACGTTGAAATATTCATAATAAACCCACTTGCTTTCTGATATCCTCTTTTAAATTATACTAAAATACTTTAGAATTCACATATTCAGGCATCTCTTCGTTTATATTAAAAAAATTTCTATAATTTTTCTACTGTATCATATTAAAATCCATAAATTTTTAATATGCGGTAATTATAAAATATGTTTCTATAATTTATAATACGATAATTTGTGTTTTAATGCTGCAATTTATGCTACAAACCTGGATATGACTGAAGGCATAGTAAAAATACACTTTATTATAGCAAGTAGGCGTATGTATGTGATTTTTTTATAATTAATTGTGTTAACTTATAATACATGAATTGTGTCTATTCGAAATCCAATTTTACTTGCTTAGATATGTCGTCTTTCTTTCTTTTCCCATACGGAGCATTAAATATTAATAATTATTTAAACTTTTACTGTTTGCTGCTTTCCAAGACAGTATTATTGTTGCTATTGTATTCTCTTTGTGCATGTAAATTTATGGTCACATGTCAAGAATTTCACTGCTTTATTCTCGTGAATAAACTAATCCTGTTATTTTATTACAATGGTAGGAGTATTAAATTAAATGGCGATGTTTATTGTCGAACACCAGAAATTGCTTTAGTTCTACTAAGAAATTTTATTCGAATCAAAAAACTAATTTTTGACAATTTAAATGATATTGAAAATGTAATAGAAATATACAGGGTGCTTCTTACTAACATGCTAATATTTAAGGGGGTTATTCTTGGGTCTATTTTATGAAAAAAACGTCATATGAACATATGTCCTAAATGTCTTAACTTTTGAACTGTGGGGTGCTAAAGTTAAAAAAAAATCAATCAAGTGCATCTCGTTAGACCACAATAATAGTAATGTTTAACGACTTAAATACGTGACAAGTATACTAAGTAGATAAATGTCAAAACTGTTTATGATTACAAAATAAAATCTGCTTCTTACCTACTAGATCGTTTTTAATCCTTGTTAACACCTAATTTCATAACTACATCGTGCACATGAATGAATTTTATTTTTTTAAGCGAAAACCGCACGTCAAACAAAAAAGAAACAAGAGACCACATTTGCTCAGAAACGAATGGGGATTTGAAAAAAAAAGTACTTTAAGAAAAAGCAATGGCGTGACATATGTTTCTTCAAAAAAATTAAAAAAAAAAACCGTACAGACACCACAGGTAAAAATTATAAAATTGATTGTACATCAGAAAATGCACCTTGATGCATAAAAGGCGTGTACAAAATTTCACAAAAATATCTAGGGTAGTACCAAAGTTTTTTTTTAACTTGAGCACCCTACAGTTCAGAAGTTAAGACAATGTAGGACATATGTTCATAAGAAGTTTTTTCACAAAATGGACCCAAGAATTATACAGGAATAAATATTAGCCTGTTATTAAGAAACATACGATATAAAGAGTCATGTAATTGTCTGGCAAACCAGGTTAGTTAGATTTTACAGCCGACACATTTTGTACGTCTATGGAAGTACAATAATAGCAACTTTTGATATTAGAAAATGCTTTAAATATAATTGGATTCTTTTGTCAATAACATAATCAAAGTTACATTTGCTTTTCATTTTTGTTTACATAAACGAGATAATACTTTAAGGAATTGTAAGGAACAGATATGAAAAACACTTCATTTCTCGTATATTTCGATGTTGTATTAGAAACGAAATATTACTTTTTCCATGGTACTTTCAGTTCGCTGCGCTCTTATATTGTGATTTTGAATGGTCTTACTACTTTATTATACGTAGTATAAAAAAATATTGTGATGTTAAAAATATTCGAGCTTGAGATTTTTGCAGATGTCTGCGTTTACCGAAAAAGCGGTTTTCGCAAACATGTTTCTCTCTATTCCCTGTCTGCATGTGACCACGATAGCGACCAAACGGTTAAAGCTATCAATATCAAACCTTGTATTTAGAAGTATAATCTTTTTCTTAACATCGGATTAAATTTTTAGTCAAATTGCTAGACCGGAATTTGTAATTAACTTCAGTGAAAAACTCAAATTTTACTAATATCTGGTCAACTACACGTTTAGACACATTTCTAAAGAATATCAATGTAACGTTATAATATTTCTACCGGAAGAAGATCCTTTATTCTTATTTAGAAGCAGTTTTTAAAAATATCTTGCAAGTCATCGTTTTTAGACAAATATATTGAGAATATTAAATTGTTTCAAGCATGATTTCAAATAATTTTTGTACTAAAACAAAATTCAAAATTCGGATGGACAGTAGCATTTTTACACACAGAAGTAACACTTTTACTCACGGGTTTATTTTCTTAAGAAAATAAAAGAATATTAAACTTAATTTGGAACACCATTTGTATAAAAAAATTGGAAGGCACATTCATATAAAAAATCTTTGTCTTGACACAACATTGGACGCATTCAGTTGACGGATCGTTTCCACTCCGACTGTTCACTTGACAACAGTTGAGTATTGCCTGGACAAGATCGTTCTGCTTTAAGTGATCGTGTGTCATCTGGTACTTTTCATTGGTGCTAAATATAATAAGCAATAATGATAAATTGTTTTTCTGCATTATTTTTGTGTAAGTCTAATATTATCGAAGGGCATAATAATAATCATCATTACCATTTAACCAGAGGTATATTTTCCTTAAACTTTAGCCCTTTCATTAATTTTTACTTCTATGGATATCATTATTTCCCCAGCGATGATTTTACACAGATCTTTTTAATTATAAATAAATTTATGTTGAATATGTAAGCAAACTTTCTGTTTAAAGAATAAATTTAATTTTAGTATTAAAATGGTTTGAGAAAATGTTGCATGCCGTGTGGGGGAGACCCGCGACCAGTACAGTTTAGTCTGTTTTAATTTTCTAGTAACTTTCTCAAAATTCATCTTACGTCATTTAGTGAGCGTATAATTTTTCCGCTCACAAATATGGCGACCGCACCACAACATGTTCAGAGTGAGCGAACGTCTTTTGGACATGATCACTGAACAACTGAGCAACTGTTGTGTCTGCTGAATGCGACCACTTTTTAAAGTGTTTGACGTTATTCTGACAAAGAGGAAAACATAATTTAGAAAAAGTTACCGTAACACAAATAGTGTATTGCAGTTTTATTAAAACATCATGCTTAATGTTTTATTTCATAAAATTAAATATACAATATTATTCTTAATAGGTGTTATATATTTTATGGACTATAATACCATTAAAACATTATTTCCACAATTTTTATTTTAAAATTAAATGTAATTCTGTTAATTACGATAACACATACGTAAACTAATTGGCGTTTATAATACTATAATAATAATAATAATGGTATATTCAAGCACGGTTCGACAATACTTTTGAGTTGAAATTATTAAAATCTCTTTCTCTTGACGCCGCGAATTCTAGAGAAAGATACACATTTTAATAATAACGCTTAGAAGCACTATATTTGCTAAATAATGCGCTGTTATTAAAAAGATCTCATTTATATTTGTTCTTTAAAAGCACCTGGAATTGTATTTTTGTTTCTAATCGCTGACCTGAATATTATTCTGCATTCCGGGATTTAATTCTTTAAGTGTGAATCCTTTGCAAATATGTGGTATGTCAATCACCTTATTCTATATATACATGATGCAGGTACTCGAGTTTCTTTACAGCGCTTAACTCTTCTATGTCTTCCCCCTGATACATTACATTCATAGTCTAATAGAGTACATATTAAAATATTTTAATTTTCTATCTGTTTCGCCTGTTCATTGGCCAAATAAGTATATATTACAATAAAATATTCATAGCCAATATAAACTTATAAAACTATCGAAAATAGCATCGTGACTGTTGCAGTAACAAATATAGTAAACTACTCAATATATTTGTCAATGAATTTAGCGAATGATATTCTAGATTAGTTTTGTACGTCTTTTTAATATATTGTCTACTAATGAAAGTATACCATACAGTACAGAATACAATATTAACGCTGTGGACACGGATAGGGTTTGGGATTATTAATTGTAAGAATTTATACTACACGCAATCAACATATACTTTCATAGCTATATCGTACTGATGAAGACTAATCTTTCTATGTTTTGTCACTTGTAGGTCATTTAGCGTATGTGTCGGCTTTGTCTATATCATTTGTAACACAAGAGTAAATAGAATTCCGAAACGTTACCTAAAAAAAATATTGCCTTTTGTTTAAATTAAGAATTAAACACAATTCTGTATGAAGTGATAGAGGGTATTAGTTTTTCTATAATTTTTAATGTTATTGCTATGCTACATTAAAAGAATTTGGTCTTTTTTTTAACAAAATATTAATTGACATCTACAGACGAAAAGTAATTGTTTTATTTAGGAGACAATGTAATAAGCTTTACAACAATAATAATCAAATTAGCTCTTAAGAAAATGTATTTGATATATGATTATATGATAGACATAAGAAACAATAAAACCATGAAAAGCAACGATGCCTTAATTACTTCTGAAATAAATTGCAATTAAACTCCGAAACATTGAGAAATACATATACCTACATATATTAATAATTAATGATTAAAACGAGAACAGAAGCATTACCACTATCGCGAGCAGATCTTACATCGTCAGTAATATTTAGCAGGCAGGTGGTACAGCTTGTTCAGATCTAAATCTATTATAGATTGTGATCGGGTATAGAGTTGTGCAGGTCTAGTTGTGATAACAACTGAGAGCTGATAACCCGTTATTGAACGTTACGCATACTAGTAGGCAAGCTAATAGGTCGCAGAGCTGAAAACTTGTGAATTAGACTTGTTGGGAAGAGGAACAATTATTACGTGTTTTCAAGAAACAGGGAAAGTGTTCGACAGAAAAATACAAGAATTGATGATGTTGGTAATACATATATGATAAAATAAAAGGATAACGAAGTGTCAGTAATTGCAAAGGAAAACCATTGGTTCGGACGGCATCTACAGTATCAAATTTAGAATTAGAGTAAAATTCTTCCACTTCATTACATTGAGTAGACACGGAACCAAATAAAAATTAATAGAGTCAGCATCATTTAAGTACTCCGGCACAATGAATTTACTTTGGTTATTTGTATTTAAAGCTTTTAGTTCCTTCCATTTGTTTTTTTTTTGACTACATGTTCGAAACTTTTTATTCACAATAAGCCTTTGTCTCATACCTAATAGAAGTGAGATTGCGTAACATTTTGTAGTAATAAAAGTGTGCGGGGGATTTCCTAAAAAGACACCACTTCCCAGACCGAGGTGTATCATCAGTCAGTTAACCAAGGCCCAGATCTAAGTGATGACTGACTAAATTGCAAATTAGTTTATTGTCAATTACATGTAATTGACAATAAAACACACAAAGAAGGTTTAAAATTCAAAATGTACGATACTTAGTGTTTCCAGAATTCTTGGTTTCTAAAGTATTTAACTTTAAAATAATTTTATTTGCTATTGGTATGTAATGTAATGATTTTCATTACACTTTCTAGAAAATATGTACTATTAAAAATTCTTGGAAGTGTATTATAATTTATTGGTGCTGTCTTGATATTGAGTTCTTCTAGTAATATTCATTCATAAAGATATTCTTTTCATACAGCATTGTTTATCTTATACCGATACTAATAAATACGTTCGCCATATTTATGTGTTAGTACGAGTAACGTATAATTAATAATATTTCAAGTATTTCCCAGTCTATTTTAGTATTCAGTATTAATGTAGGTATTTTAAAATATAATAAGCTCTAATAAATTGTCTTCAGAATACATTCAAATAAAACTTATTTGTACATTGTGTTGGACTTACATATTTGTTATGAATTTATTTACCATCCCCTGCAACAATGGACATGTCACAAATTTTAAACTGTTATAATTGTTATAAAGATTAAAAAGTTTATTAATAAATTTCAGGATAACGTGCGTAAATTTTATTGATTGTTTTAACACTTATCGGGGAAGCACTAATCAAACATATTAAAAGCATTTCTAATGTAAATGGTAAATATGTTCGAGCAGTAGCTTTTATTTATTTGTGATTACTTTTCATTGTCATTGTCGATACTGAATCACTTTCACACGAACTATTGCGATCTCTGTCGACTTTGTCGAGGTCTCCCACACATTTGTAGACATAGATAGCTAACCCGAGAGTGCAATAGAGGTTTGGGAATGAAATTCTTTCTTCTCTGTCAAAACAGTGCTGATGACACCTAGACCTAGTGTTGAAATACATATCTACTGGTGGATGGTAATAATTAAGGAGTTTGTGGCAAAAGCAAATCCATTTTCTCTATTTTGAGATAATTAAAAAAACCCTTTACAACTTCCTTGTTTTTGAAGATATATGTATATAATATGTAAAATTATTTATTGAATATTATGTAGCAGAAAAATAAGCACTGTTAAGCAATAAGCAATTAATTTACAAATTTTATACTAAAGTTGTTTTTGGAAGAAACTGCTTTCTCACGAGTATAAAAAATGGTGGACAAATTCTTTATTTAAAATAAACGATATTTAAAACCTATAATAGTAAAATTATATTTCCCCTGAGGCATTATCTTCATCTACTCTCTATCTGTATTCTGCTATCTCAACTTGTGCTTGCAGATTTGAATAATATTGTCGATCCCTCTGGTGTTTGAACGGAATTTGCAATTTTTTTCAAGTAAGCTAATTTATTAGGTTTGATTGGAATTTCTTTTAGAATAGTTATGCTTAACTTTTTATTTAATCGTTTATGTCCAATTATCCTTATGTGTAAGATTAATACAAAAGTATTGTGTACAACTTATATATTTAATACTGATTTCTCTTTCTCGTATCCTGTTTTTCCAATCATTTCTATCTTGCGCCAATCGTCTAGTCTCACTCCACTGGATCACACGCTTCTAAGCCTATTGCCGTACTTGTTTCTCCCATTTTAGTCATGGTCATCCTAGCTTGTTCTTTCCTTGTACCCTGGTTTTATAGACTTTTTTTTGCTAATCTATCCTTCATTCATCCTGTGTATGTGACCCAGCCAACCCAATTGCCTTTTGCCGATCACCAAATCTATGGGTGGTTTTGTCTGTAATTCGGCCAATACTGACTTATTCCTTACTCGATCTCTTCTTGTGATTTTTTTTATTTTTCTCAGGAAACTCTTCTCAGTAGCTGGTACTTTAATTTTGTTCGTTTTTGTTAAGTTACAAGATTTACTGCCATATATTATTGATTGGCCATGGTTAACTTTACATACATATTCACGTCAGAGGAAATCTAGAAACAGCGATTCCTTTTATATTCATTGGTGGTTTAGTGTTAGTTGTAAATATGGTTTTAATGAATCTGCAATATTGAAAAATTTTGATTGCTCGAGTTTTACCAGTTTGAAAGTTGAGGTATTTTCTCTATCAAATAAAGTATGTTTGCCCTAATCAGACTGACTTTCAGTACTGTTTTTCTCTTCTTTGCTTCTAGTAGGCTAAAGCCTTGATCGTCAGCAAGACCAGAATATCTTCTAATAGGAAAGTCATAGATAATTTTTTTGAATAACTTCCAATCGTGTATAAGAAAATGAAAAAATCGTACCATTACATAATTTTTGTGCTGCCCTGGGAAACCACCATTAAATAAAACTAAAGTATCATTGCGTTGTGCTCCTTGAATATTGAAATAGTTTAGTGATAATGAGATGACATCGCTTTGGCTTTTTCTTTTAAACTGTTACATCATACACAAACATTGTGCTTTAATCATATGTGTCAAATACATAATACCCTAATTGACTTGCAAAAAGCATATCACCTGTTCGCAGATAAGGCAGGGGTAGGTTTTGCATGTAGTCAAATGATACACAAGTCAATTTACCTTGCCTTGCACGTAATTTGTAACTTCGTTTAAGTTCATAAAATTTGTCAGCTTTAAGGGTCCTATATAGTGCATCGGAAATGTAATATTTGTTGCATAGCACATAATTTAATAAGCCAAGGATGTCCGAGTACTTATTACACATAGGGAATATATAATAAATATTTGAAATATTAACTCAATATCTAAGCGAATAAAAATTCATTTATAACCAAATATTTACACATTTGTAACCGCGGGAAAGATTTTTACTAGAATAACAATTCATTGTAATGTGGGTTGCCTAAAAATAAGTGCAGAGCGGGGTAGATTTTTATTCAATTTATAACGAACTAAGGCAAACAAATCTGCTACAAAGGATTTTTGAGAAAACTTGTTTTTAATATTTTGACATGTTAATTAATTTTCTTTAATCAGATCATTTTTTTCTAAATTTCATTCTTCAGCTGGGTAGATTACTAAATTCTTCATAAGTTCACGTTGAAAGGTTTTCTCCAAATTTAAAATCAACAAAAATATCTTGCATCTAAAATCTGCTGTTTTTCCATTGTTCCACTATATCGGATCCTTAACGAGCTTTATGGAAAAGAAATTGTTTTTTTTTCTGCGTTCGTAGCAGCATTAATTTGTAACATTAAGTAGTGACGAACTGGACAGCTGTCACTTCTTGATAACCTCAAAAATATGTTTAATTTCTTTTTGAGAACAATCCATTACTTTGCCAGAACCCTTTTTTTTTATAGAAAGAGTTTCAGAGGCAATATTTGGATTTTCACGTCAATCGACAAAGCCACTGTTTTAGGCTTTGTCGATTGACTGAATATGTTTTCAATTTCTTTGGGTAATTTGTTAGTTTTTTGCTATGTGTACCGCGTCTGTCCCTAGGTGAAAGCCCATGATGTATGAGAAAGTCTTGGAGTCTTCTAACTCTTCCCCTAGTTACGCCAAAAATACCTAAAAATGCTGTGAAACATACAGAAATTTCTGAACCAGAAAATTGCACTTTGTGAGCGAACCAGTTGTTTGCAGTTTTTTTTTTGCATTGAAATCATTAGAAATCTAATGTTCATCTGACATTTCTTTTCTAGGTCTAGCTCATTTTTGCTCGTTAATGAGTTAAATGTGAGAAGTAAATTCCCTCTTTAATCCTCGAATATTCCTTCAAAACTTTTAAGTCTTGTATATCTTGAAATTCAAGACCTTACTGTTAATAGAAAAAATACAAAATAAAACGTACCGGCAATCTGGTCCTGTATCTGTAGTAAGTACTTCTTTTCTGACATGGTTAAAATGAGCTTCTCTGCATATATTTAAAATTCCTATGATTTTTTTCTTTCATCTACTTGTTTTTCTTCCTTTGCTTCCACTTTGTAACGTTACTTTCATGGGTATACAGCAAGCCAAGGTTGTTAAGTAAGGTTGTGTTTGGAGAAAAGACATCAAAATAAGACGGGAGAGGTTCTGGAAGTCCGGGAACAAAGGTTGTTTTTACTGAATCTGGATTAGACAGTGTTTCTGCAAAAATAACCATATTTTGCAGAAACACATTTTGAAGCTTTATAACTTGTGACTAAGGTTCTTTTTGCCTGTACTATTACCAAACTGTTGGGCCACTTTGAACATGGATGTCCCCATATTATAACATTTCGGCACTATTGAGACTATGGTTGCTTTTACCAGAAGCTCTTCAATTATTTCTCTTGTTAAACTATCTTGATTTATGATCGTATCATGACCTGACCCCCACACAAATAATTTGACATTACTCTAAATTTTGATTAAAAAGGAAATGTTTTATTCTATTTTTTGTTTTTACTTTTACAGGACTTAGAGTTTCATGGTGTTATGCGCTTCTACTTCCAAGATTCCGGCCAAAAAGTAGCAACGAAATGTATACGAGTCGCGTCCGATGCAACTGTCGAAGACGTGATAGGTACTTTAGTGGAAAAATTCCGTCCTGATATGCGTATGCTGTCCGTGCCATCGTACGCACTTTACGAATTACACGAAAATTGTCCCGAACGAAAAATGGCAGGCGACGAGAAGCCACTGTTAGTGCAACTAAATTGGCACGTTGACGATAGAGAAGGCAGATTCTTGTTGAAGAACGTTGATGATAAAACGGTAAGAATTTATTTAGCCATATTTGTTAATTTATTGTTAATATCTACACATATATCTAGGTGTATGGATATAGGGTGGAAATATGGTAAAACAGGTCTTTATTGATCAATTAATTGACTTGATTTCAGCATAATAATAAAAACGCAGCAAAATCACGAAATGTATAACGTGTTTTCGGAATAATGATTTAATAGAATTTCTTTCTATTTCCATTTAGATTATAGCTTTTCCATTCTATTTCAAAACATTTCACCCATCTGGACATATGTACCTGTCTCTTGACGTCATATTCTTTGAGGCTCTACTATTCTGTTAATCAATGATTTAAATATATTGGAAGTATTATTTTGACATCATTAAGGTATTTTTTATTATTTCCTGATCCGTGGGGCTTATATTTTACTTTAGGAGTCTACACACCTTTTATAACATAGCTGTTTCTGTAAATAAGCTCAAAAATGTATACATCTATTCTATGTCTATCTAATTCTATTCTATCTAATAATATATAAAATTCTCGTGTCACAGTGTTTGTCAACAAAACACCTCCGAAACGGCTTGACCGATTCTTATGAAATTTTGTGCGTATATTCAGCAGGTCTGAGAATAGGACGTAAACTATTTTTCGTACCCCTAAGTGATAAGTGGTCCACCCCAAAAAATTTTTGTTTGTTTTTTGGACAAAATTTTGTATTTTATTTTTTATGATTCGGCATTAAAAAATACATACAACCCTAAATTTTCATTCACCCTTCCACCACCAACCCCTATTTTTTAATAGCGATATTAGTACTTTAATAATGTTCTACTCTCGGTGGTCGATAATTGATCAGTTACCACTCGATCAGTTATTCCTGCCAGGCGTCTGCCGGTGTCACTTCTCACCCCCTAAATAGCACAGAGTAGGGAGGAGAATGAAGCCGGTCTCCTGTCTTTCTCACACAATAAGCTTTCTCTCACTCACTAAAGTTTAGGGCCTAAACCGTTTTCGGCCAATTATTATTGATTGTGCGTCGATCGTAGCAGTAACGCTTATACTTATCATTTTACTTTCTCAGTGCAACTCTCATATTAAGTATATTCTCATCAAAGCCAAACGATGTCTGTTTGTGGCTTAGATTTGGGCACACCGTGTTTTTCACACGGACAATTATACGTGGCATGTTCTCGCGTAGGTAAACCATGCAATTTGTTTGTGTTGGCTAAAGATGGACTCACTAAAAATATCGTACACTCCATTGCACTAAGAGACTGATAAAGTTTTTTTTTATTAATTGTCATTATTTGTGATAGAGATGTAATTAGAAATTTATTATTTATTAATCACTCTTAATTCTCTAATAGCTTTTTCATCGGATTGGCTGGTCCAAACTGACTTTCCTTCTTCATCATTGCATAAATAAGCATTAGGTTGAATTTTCGAAATATCCCTAGTGTACACAAGCTTTTTCGAGATAGATTCGTGAGGTATGGATTTTGAGCATTTATTTTTTCGTTCCAATGCACCCACCCTGTGTACCATGTACTTAACATTTTGTCAGTACGACGTTTGGATGTTATAGTAGTGCATAATTTTCAGTATAGATGTTTAGATTCTTAGGAGATCATACGCTGGCAAATCAGATTTAAACGAATCTATGTTGACTGATTGTCAGGAAGGGTAGCCAGCCGTCTGTGATTTGATTGACGGGAATGATCAAAGTGGGGGTATCAGCTCAGCAGATTCGTTTATTGCTTTGTTTAGTCGTTTTGAAATATAAAAGACACTTCAAATATTCTTATAATTTATATAACTATGTACAGGGTTATTCATTATAAATTACCCACCTTTCATCATCGTTATTATAACGGTATAAAAGGAAAATAATGTTTTTTTTTAATGGAATAGCCTGTATATTATTAAATTTTAATAATGGTCTTTTAACTCTCATTTCAAAAATGTACCATATGATACCGGTATCTTAAACCGTTTTCCAGTTATTAAATGTCGAATATCGTAATTACTGTACTATGGAAAAGTTAATATTATTAAAGTAAGCTATGAAAATGACAATGATTGTGTTTGATAAATGACATTTCCTTAATAAAATAGTCAAAATGGAAATGTCATGTATCAAACATAATAGTTGTCACTTTCATAGCTTACTTTAATAATGTTAATTTTTCCATAGTACAGTAACTACGATATTCGACATTTAATAACTCGAAAACGGTATCATATGGTATGTTTTTGAAACCAGAGTAAAATGACCATTATAAAAATTTAATAATATGCAGGATATTCCATTTAAAAAAAATATATTATTTTTTTATACCGTTGTATCTGCACGCCACTGTGTTTTTGATAGCATACAAATAAAATTCAGTCTCAACCACACAACTTTTATTTGAAACATTTTTTTGTATATGCAATAATAACGATGATGAAGGATGGGTAATTTATATTGAATAACCCTGTACTTGTCTGTTGAAACAAAATTTCATTAGAATGTAGATCTTCTCTTGCCGTTCTTAATTATTTTCTGGTAATGGAAGTCGAAGGTACAAATACCTGTCTTAAATTGTATGGTTAATTTTAATTTTGCTTGGTAACTCTCTGTCCAGTAATAAATCTTGCTATTTACAAACTTTTTCACGTTCTTTTACAGATGTGTGTTTTTTCTGAATCTACAGGGTGTAGCACCTAAGATGCCTCGGACCGTAGCTCCTCTATCATACAATATATCGAAAAAAGTCTAAGAGAAAAATTGTCCATAACTACAATCGCCATTTCCCTAAAATATTTTTGGTCATCAGTGCCGTGCCGTATTCCAGTGGCGTATCAAACCTATGTTTTTTTAAATGGAACAATGTATATTTTGTGGCTGATTCGGAAAACCCCCAAAGAGTACTTTTTTTTCTTATATAACGTCATACTCCTAACTGTAGCGGTTTTGCTGTTATAACGGTTTTTCTTCGCAGTTAGACCGTACTTCGAAATTTTTTTTTTGGCAGGAACTAAATTGTACCGGCGTTTCGGTTTCTAATTCAGGGATAGACTAAGACCTCTTCTAACTACTCCTAATTTTTTTTCAAGTGATTTAAGGAAAGAAGATAATTTTTGATTGGGCTTTGCAAGTAGTAATGTTTTTCTAAAATATCAAATGGGAACCATATAAAATAATTATATCGTTGGATAATCGAAATTCCAAGTTTTACATTTATTTAAAAAAAAACATTTCATTACAAAATTAAAAAGAAAAAAAGTTGTTAGGTCAATTCGTCGAAAAACGTCTTTTTTCAAAGTCAGCTGTCATGATAAAACAATAGAAGTGTTAATGCAAACGGAAAAAATAACAATAAATTGTCAGAAGTATTATTGTTATCTTATAAACGTTGCGAAAATGCCTGGAACTCAACAAGAAATGGTTGACATGTGTTTATTCTTGGAGAATATTTCAAAAATTGTTTGTTGGCGTCACGATTGTACTCTGAGAGATATCCTCTTAGAACGTATCCAAATCCACGTCAGTTTACAAAGGTGTTGGATAGATTTACGTCTACTGGTACTGTTCAACGAGCAAAGAGAGTTAGAACGAAGCCAGTTTTGACCGTAGAAAACGAGTTGAAAGTTCTGGGGGCTGCTGTTGAAAATCCTCATATCAGTGTCCGCGAAATTATTACTAACACTGACAAGTTACATCCATTTAAAATTCAATTGCAATTGGAATTTCGATTATCCAACGATGTAATTATTTTATATGGTTCCGATTTGATATTTTAGAATAAAAATGACTATTTGCAACGACCAATTGCAGAAATTCTACCTGGTTTCAAAATCTTGAGATTGCAATGCCTGGTGCAATTGAATTTTAAATGGATGGAACTTGTCAGTGTTCCTACTAATTTCGCGGACACTGATATGAGGATTTTCAACAGCAGCCTCCAGAACTTTCAACTCGTTTTCTACGGTCAAAACTGGCTTCGTTCTAACTCTCTTTGCTCGTTGAACAGTACCAGTAGAAGTAAATCTATCCAACACCTTTGTAAACTCACGTGGATTTGGGCACGTTCTGAGAGGATATCTCTCAGAGTACACTCGTGACGCCAACAAACAATTTTTGAAACATTCTCCAAGAATAAACACATGTCAACCATTTCTTGTTGAGTTCCCGGCATTTTCGCAACGTTTATCAGATAACAATACTGCCCTGCTAAAGCTAATGGGCGTATCTAACATTTTTCCGAAAATGGGGTTATGAGAGTTGTAGATAGAAAAACATGTATTGTACCTTATTCCTAAATTTAAAGGGCGTATCTTCATTCTTAGCGTTGTAAAATCGTTATAAAATATTGGGTATCTGAAGGATATTTCAGTTTTACAAAACCAAATGGTCGTAAATAACTTTTAGTAAGCTAAAAAGGCGTATGTGCAATATTTTAGCAGATAAGACCTTTTGCCGTAGTGTTTTTGCAATATTGTGTAGTTACCAATAAAATTCCACTGGCGCGGCGTAATTATTGGTGATTCTAACCTAAAATTTTCTAAACAATAAGCTTGTAGTGAGTGTTACATCTCGTGCTTTGTGATCAATAATAAATCAATAAGTAGGTAGGTATCTATCAAGTTTTTTCCATAATATTAGTAATGTAAAAAGGCATAACTTAAAACAATAAATACAAAACATGTTGAATAAACTTCCGATCACAATTTAGAATCATAATAATACCTAATAATAATATCATACTTTGAAGTCGTTTTTGTGTTTATGTTTTGAGAGAGGTGGTAGGGTGGTACCTATAAGTTAGAAAGTATAAAATTCAATTATGAAGTCAAACTTTGTTTTAATTTTAATTTAACTCAAACTTATTTAAAAACAATCATTTTATTTTTTGTTACAGTCTTCTTTGCGATCAAAATGAGTCAACAAAATTCCCGATCAAAGCTAATGCTATCTATGGCCTTAAATAAGCTTCAAGCAGAAAAAATATCATCATTGCGATCAGTTAGTGTACCAAGTTGTTCAAGAGAAAATAATGATGATCATAATGAAGATCCAGACTATCGCGTTTCTACAGATGAAGAGACTTCTGGTGAGTCAGAAGAAGAGTTATTGGTTAATGTAATGAACAATAACAGTGTGCTTGGAGAACAATTGGTTTCAACTGTGGAACCCAAGGAAGTCGTTGCATTCATATTAGACGAGTTATTAGACAATGTTATGAACAATTTTACTGCGCGTGGAAAAAAAAGAAAAAGAAAGAAGTACGACACATCAGTAATTGAAAGAACTAGACTAAAACATGAAAATGTACTAAATGAACATACTCTTAAGCCTCCATGTAATGCCACTTGCTCGAAAAAATGCATTAGTAAAATTCCCCCCGAAAGACGGCTAGCAATAAACCAACAATTTTGGAGAATGACAAGACAAGAACAAAAAACATATATGTTTATCAACTCCAAAAAAATACCTACAAAAAGACAGACTGTGGGTTGCAATTCACGCAGAAAATTTACTATAAAATATTTTGCTGCAGATCAGAATGGTTGTGATCAGGAAGTATGCAAGCCATTTTTTTTGACGACTTTGGGATACAACAGAAAAGGTGATAAACGTGTACGCACTGTAATGAAAAATACAAGTATTGAGTCTTTGCAAGCTACATCAGATCTTCGTGGTCACCATACTCCTTCTAATAAAATAGACAAAACCCTCATAACAAATCACATTAATTCTTTTCGGCCTTGCATATCACATTATCGAAGGGAACATGCCCCCAACCGGAAATATTTACCCACTGATCTTAATATACAATTAATGTACAACGATTTCAAAACCCAGAACAAAACTTTTAAATGTTCCTACGAATTGTACAGAAGAACGGTACAGGAAATGAACATATCCTTCGTCAAGCTGGGACATGAGGAATGCTTCATCTGCGAATCATATATTCTACATAAAAAAGACAGTACCCATGAAAATAATGTAGTTACACCCGAATGTCCAAACTGTGAAGAGTACCGCCTTCATAAAAAGAAAGCTGATGAAGCTCGTAAATTCTATGAACAGGATAAAAGTGATCCTGGTTGTGCAGCAATATATTCTGCTGATTTGCAAAAAGTATGTATAAAAAAGTGTCAAATACCTACTAAGACATTCTTACATTTTTTCATTTTAGGTAATTATGCTTCCCAGATACGAATCACTAAAAGAAGTAATCTTCACGGGAAGAATAATAGCCTTCAACGAATCATTTGTACCGGTCGGAACGAAACAGAAAAACAAAAAACCCATAGCAGTTATATGGCATGAAGGTGTGGCCGGGCGTTCAAAAACTGACATTATAAGCACCTTTTATTCATTTTTTTTACGACATAGAGACGATGAGCATATTGTTTTGTGGCTCGATAATTGTTCGTCGCAAAACAAAAATTGGTCGCTTCTGGCATTTTTTATTTATGTTGTAAATTCAGATGTATTCAATATTAAAAAACTTGAAATTAAGTTTTTTGAGCCCGGGCACACATTCATGTCCGCGGACTCGTTTCACCACCAGGTTGAGATGTCCCTGAAGAGAAAGCGCAAAGTTTTTGACTTTGCCGATTTTGAGGATTGTGTTCAGCAATCAAACAGTGGACGCGTTATTGTAGTCCCCATGCAATGTAATGACTTTTACGATTGGGGAGATTTCACGTCCCAGTATAAATTAAAAAGGATCAACCCTAGACCTTATCTCAACAAAATGGTACATCTGGAATTTATGAAAGGGGACTTTAACATGGTCTATAAGACAAGCTTCTCTGGTAATTCCATTCAATTAAACTTTCTTAATGCCAGAATTATAAAAAATGGTTTTCCTAATATTTCTCCAAGAAATGCAAATAGGGGCATATCGGCAGAAAGAAAAAATACAATTTTGACTAAACTGAGACCTATAATTCCCAAAAATAGAATTAAATTTTGGGAAGACTTGCCTGTATCAGCAGAACATGTGCCAGATAATGAAGAAGAGGAATCTTGTGAAAATTGAAAGTTATTTATTTCACCCAACCTCTCAATCATCATAGGTCCATAACCATGTCGATTATTTTTATTAATAAATTTATAATTATAATACTACTAATAAGTTTATTTTATGTTGAGAGTATACTTTTGTTTATACATTTTGTTAGAATGTTAAATAAATTGTCATTTTTGTATTTATTTCTGGTTAATTTTACCTAACAATTCTAAGTGATAAGGGCATAACTACCACATTTTCTAGTTGCGACATTGTACTTTTGAAAATCGGATAAAAATATTAAAGAAAAAGGGCGTATCTATCATAATTCAAAATCTAGACAAGAGTTGAGAATCTTAAACATTTCAATGGATTCCTGAAAGAAAGTTACTATATTTTAGCACATCAGAACATTCCAAAGCTCATTAAGAACATATGGAATTCAAAATAATGCAAATTGGCGATTATCTCAAAACTATGTTTTTGCAGATACGTCTATTAGCTTTAGCTGGGCAGAATAATGCTTCTGTCAGTTTATTGTTATTTTTTCCGTTTGCATTGACAGTTGCACTTCTATTGTTTTATCATGACAGCTGACTTTGAAAAAAGACGTTTTTCGACAAATTGACCTAACAACTTTTTTTTCTTTTTAATTTTGTAATGAAATGTGTGTTTTTTTAATAAATGGAAAACTTGGAATTTCATTTATCCAACGATATAATTATTTTATATGGTTCCCATTTGATATTTTAGAGAAAAATGACTATTTGCAAAGCCCAATCAAAAATTATCTTCTTTCCTTAAATCACTTGAAAAAAATTTAGGAGTAGTTAGAAGAGGTCTTAGTCTATCCCTAAATTCGAAACCGAAACGCCGGGACAATTTAGTTCCTGCCAAAAAAAATGTGGAAGTACGGTCTAACTGCGAAGAAAAACCGTTATAACAGCGAAACCGCTGAAGTAGGAGTATGACGTTATATAAGAAAAAAAAAAGTACTCTTTGGGGGCTTTCCGAATCAGCCACAAAATATACATTGTTCCATTTAAAAAAACATGGGTTTGATACGCCACTGGAATACGGCACGGCACTGATGACAAAAAATATTTTAGGGAAATGGTGATTGTAGTTATGGACAATTTTTCTCTTAGACTTTTTTCGATATATTGTATGATTGAGGAGCTACGGTCCGAGGCATTAGGTGCTACACCCTGTATATCATTTTCAAAAATATTTAGTTAGAATTATAATTGATACTTTTTGAGCCGCTATCATTATTACATATATTTATTTCAATTACTGAAAGGAAATGTAAATTTATCCTACTATAACGGTATGAGATTGGATTTAATCAAGTGAAACACTGTTTAATTATTCCTAAAATATTTGTTCAGACTAATGTGAAATACTTATTTTACTATATATAATAGTAACTATTTACATGTATTTATGAACTATATTTATACATCATTTGTTTACAATAACATAATACATTAAAAACAAGTTCTGTGATGACTGTGTTAGTTCTTTCGTTACACTTCCTTTACATCATATTAATATGTTTAATTCGTTTTTTTTCTATGTACATAAAATTTTAATATATTCTCCGAATTTCGATAAACTTTTTGTAAAGTATTTCCGAAGGTCGCAGCACGTCGCATACTAAGTTACTAATTGTCAATTCAAAACTCATTTTACATACAATTCAAGCGTAAATTTTAATTGAGACGTTTCCGTTCCAGTCGAACTCCGTGGGCTTATCTGACTCGAATGCGAGCTTTAGGCGGAAGCTTTCGAAAAGGGAAAAGAAGCAACTAAAGAAACAGGAGAAATTATCGAGGATGCGCAGCGAAAATGGGGATGCAGACAAAGACGGCGTCGCCGAGAAACTGTATACAGGTAATAATAATAACTTCTGATCAATATTATTTAGAGGGCCAGTTACCCTCTGCACACATTAATAGTAATAATTTGGATCCGCGTATTGCGTCATTTCTTAATTCACTTTTAGATTCTTATACGTAGTATAAGGAAGTATTGTGATGATGAAAATTTTTGACCTCCAGACTTTTGAAGATGTCCACGTTTTGAAGTCTTCTGATACCGAAAAAGTGGTTTTTAAAAAATGTTTCTCTTTGTGTGAGTGTGACTGTCAGTTTGTGACCACGATAGCGATCAAACCGCTATAGCTATCATTTCAAAATTTGGTATTTACGACTGTAATCTCCCTCTTGAGATCGGATTAGATTTTCAGTAAAATAAACAGACCGGAAGTATGTAGTAGCTTACTTCAGTGAAAAAATCGAATTTTGCCAAAATTTGCCAAATTTGAGAAGAATTTTATTAAAAAAAGTTTTTCGAAATTCCTACCGGATTTTGAATAATTTTTATATAAGAAAATTCTTAAAATTTGGTTTATTTTTCTAAGAAGAAAAAAGTATTTAAAATACTTTTGTAAAATTTGAAACGCTCATACGTATGGTAGCCACACGTCATTATTTTTTTTAGCAGGAATCATTGTCGTTTAAATGCTATTTAAGGAAAGTTCCTATAACCATATTTAGAAGAGTATAGTATAAATAAAAATAATTTGATGAACTGGTAATTTATTATGAATGAAAGGACTATATGAATAAGAATTCCTCAAAAGCAGTGTGAAGTATGCAAATATTTATTATGGTTGTGGTCAGATGTTAATGGTGTAAAGTAACTCATTCTATGAGTAAAACAAAAGGTACCTATCGATCTAATTGGTGATAGTGAAGTATACATATACATACATGTTGAAGATATATCACTAATTTTCTTTTGGAAACACTATATAATGTCAAATACAGTTTTATATTTAGGAATCAGCTTTTAGGATTGCTTGCGAAAAGATTTTGAAAGACGAATTTAAAGTGATAGTCTATATTTGATTTCTGAATATACATGATAGATATAGCGTTTGGAACGGTTCTCAAAATCATCATATAATTTTTAATTTCTTATTTTTTTTTTCTCGAAGCACTCGTTTACAACTCTTGACTCTTTCGAAACAAACTCTATCTTAATATTTAATATATGTTTGTTTATAATTTATAAGGAGTGATTCAAATATTCTGCGAAAATGGCGAAAACTGTATATTGTAATGAGCATCTCCAAAGCATTAAGTAGGAGAAATGATAGTGCAACGAAACAAGCCCACAAAGAAGCAGACATCCGGGCGACGACAAAAGGAAAGTAAACATCGGCGCGACGCACCGCAAATAAGTCATAAATCAACTGCACTCATATACTACGTCAGCAAGTCTAGAATATGGTAGAATAGAGCCAGAATTTGCTAGACCTTTTGTTTGCACATATATATAAATGCCGCCGGTGGGATAAGGCATTCATTCATTCCCTCAATAGTAATTCATTCAATAGTAGTCGCGCGCGGTATTTACTGAACAGTTAAAATAAACATAAGCGGTGCAGTTTTATTACATAAATATTACACACATAAATAGTAGTGTAGAAATAAATACGTGCGTTAATTTATTCGTAGTACATAGTTTTAAGTGCGTTACATTTATTTAAATTTTTATATTGTGATTAGTTTTAAGTGTGTAAATATACAGACAGTTTTAAAACATTTGCACGAGTTGTTTTTTTCGAACCCGAAAACGCAACAATAGTATATTATAAAGGATGAACCTAGGTCTGACAAAATCACAGGTGAACTAAGATCTTTTAAAGTACATGCCCATATGTGGGCACATATTCTAAACTACAAGAATAAAATGAAGCTGTCAAAAATACTATTCGGCAAATGGTTTGCAGTTCCTTTTTTAAAAACGGTCCTCTTCGAAGGTAGGAAGACAGCTGACTATGATCATGAAATGAATGATAACATTTTTGAAGAATGGTTTGAACATGTATTACATATTAATTGTTTACTGTATTTTAAACCATGTTGTTTAGGTTTTGGCAGGATATTTGAATCACTTTTTATTCTGAGACTGGGTATAGTAATGATTAATATTATGTACTTCTACTACTAAATTATAATTTTTTGTTCAGAATATGTGGTAATATACAGGCAGTTCTATTAAAAGAAAATATTTTTGTGCATATTTCGGATATGAAAGGTTTAGCAATGGTAAAAAAAACGGTGAATATTAATAAACAGGCAAATGTTGTCAAATGCCTTATGATGGTTTGTTTGAAACACATTTATAATTTCTCGTAAATTATTAAAACACACGAGGTCAAATAAATACTATTAATTATTCATTACCGCATCTTTCAGGTTTAGAAATAATGTGTAATAACGTAAATTGTTTTCTTTTATTTGTAGTAGTAAAATAGTAACTGTATAAAGCGATTATTAATTTGCCCCACCGTAACGTTGATAAAAAAAACAAAGTTATTGATTACAACATTTTTTTCTGTGAATTTTGAAGAAACAGTTTTTCATCGTGCTTGTATAACCACTTAAATATAAATTATATTTGTATAGAGTAGTGGTTACAAACTTTTGGCTTCTAAGCTCCCTGTAGAGTTACATACGAATAAAGTATATAGATGCAAGTATGTATTTCCGTTTGATTACTTGTCTATTTGGATATTTAACCATTCTTGAAGGAAAGTAAAAAAAAACATCATTCAAATTAGAATAGCTTTCAATTAATAAATTCAGTATCTAACTTATAACATAATGATGTTTGAAATATGTATAATATATACAGGGTGCCCCACCGAAAACGAAACAGATTGAATATCTCGAAGGACAAAACTTTTTTGAAAAAACGCAAAAACAGGCAAAAACAGGGGGACACCCTTCCATCATATCTTCAACTGTGATACGTCATTCCCCGCCCCTCCATCACTCTAACCATAGTAATTTAAATAGGGAAAGCAGTATATACGATACATCATTGAAATGGTAATTGTACGGAGAATTCAACAAAGTGATTGTTGGTTGCGTTATTTTTGATTTTAGCGCCCTCTAGCGGGAAAAAAACGGTTACGTATTCCACAATGTGACACATCATTTCAAAGCTAATTTTATTAGCAACTAAATACGTAATATTTTTGATATTTATTTGTCATCATTCTCAAGTACAGACTGTTAGCGTCTTTTGTAAACTAATAAGTTCGTTCTAATATTAGAGCTATGCAAGGATTTTGATTATTTAATTTTTTTTAAATTGTGCATTAAATTGCTAATAAAATTAGCTTTGAAAGGATGTGTCACATTGTGAAATACCTAACCGTTTTTTCCCGCTAGATAAAAAATAGCGCAACCAACAATCGCATTGCTGAATTCTCCGTACAATTACCTTTTCAATGATGTATCGTATTTAGTACTTTCCCTATTTAACTTGTAATGGTTAGAGTGATGGAGGGGAGGGGAATAACGTATCACTGTTGAAGATATGATGGAAGGGTGTCCCCCTTGGATCAAAAATCGACCTGTTTTTGCGTTTTTTCAAAGAAGTTTCCTCCTTCGAGATATTCAATCTGTTTCGTTTTCGGTGGGGCACCCTGTATATAATATATAATTCTTTTTATCTGGCGTAAAAATTTCTGCAAATCCCTTTCAGATTAAGTAGTATTTTAAATTATATTTATTTTATTTAGTTTTTTTTTTATTATTATTAATGAATTCGTCATTTCATATAATGCGCTGTAACTCAGATAAAATTGTTATCATACAAGGTTCAGTTTGCACAAAAACGTTTTTGAATGAGTTAATGAGTTCTAAGATGTTTTCACGTAGTAAATTTCGTTTGACCCTCAAAAAACTAGTTAATAAGGTGCCAAAAGTTGAGGAAGAGGATGAGTGGGGTGAGTGAATCTATTCGTAAGTTATACTGAGGCTTATTTGGAGAGAACGTGAATATTCAAGACTATATTACGTGTTTAATATTTTATTTCATAAGCATTGCAGAAACAATAAATTGTATTTATGAAAAGTTTTATAAAATATTTTTATTTACTATTTTATCATTTTGAGTGTTTTTTTTTTATTATTTTAATTTTCTCAGTTCCCAGGTATCATTTATGATATACAACTTGCCTATTATAGAAAATCGGAGCGGCGTCGTAAAAATAATCATAACCTCACTTTTGTTCAAATGTTTTTAGTATATTTTGTACAAAATGAGTGCTCCGCAAAAAAAGCTTACTAAAACCAGTAAGTGATTAATTTTTAAATTATGTATTATTTGATGTTAGTGATGTCAGGGTTTAGGAACAAGTGTAGTGTATTTATGTAATCAAAAATTGTATTTTGTAACGATGCCGCGGTCATTGTGCTGGAGTATCATAGGTGATACTGTGGGCGTAATGGTATTTAACTAATTGTTTTGTAAAACGATGTTTGTTCGGTTTTGTTTTTTTTTCGTTTTTTTAGTAGCGTAGTGGCATAGGTTGTACTAGGCATACTTTTCAGGGCTTTTAAGGGTTGGGGTTACGGTTTAATTTCTTTTTTTTTTTGTTACTTGTATCCAAGAATTTTATGAACAATTAGAGGTTCTCCTTTTTAAATTTCTAGACCAGTAGCTAACACAACGTGAGCTAGAGGAAATTGCCGCGAACATAAACTTAGATGAATCGGACTGAGATGACGATCTTTTGTCTGATTCCAGTGAGGATGAAGATGTGGCAGTTTTAGCACCAAGGAATGACGTTCCAGATCCAGAAGATGGTGCAGATAGTGACTCGTCTGATGATGCTGTGCCTCTTGCAAATTTTGTAAACTCTACAAAAATAAAATGGCTTCATGGTAACTTTCATGCCCCGCCTAGACAATTTGGCCGCAATCGGGAAGTTAGAGAAGTCAAACAGCCAATTGACTATTTCAATCGATGCCTCGGCGATAGTTTTTTTGAAGCAATAGCTACATTTACAAATATGCGAGAAGTTGTTACCGGGAAATCATTAGATACTATTGCAAAAGAAATGAAAGCGTTCTTTGCTTGCTGCATCATTATTAGCATTTACAAATTGCCTAGGTTAAAAATGTTCTGGCAGAGAGAATCCCGAGTCCCTATTATTTCGGACAATATTTCCCGTAACCGGTTTTATTCTCTCCGAACTTGTCTAAAGATAGTTGATGACAATATCGTTAGTAAAGAACAGAAAGAAGCAGACAGGTTTTGAAAGATACGTCCAATGTTAGACATGACTCAAAAGGCTTGCAGGGAAAACTTCCAACCACAAGAGATATCGATTGACGAGCAAATTGTACCATTCCATGGAAAAGTAGCCATGAAACAGTACGTGCGTGGTAAACCGAATACCGTTGGTCTAAAAGACTTTGTAATGACCACTCCAGGAGGAATACCTCTAGACTTTTATTTGTATGAAGGCAAAGGACATACCATAGAATCTGCTTGGATTCCCATACCGGAAAAACTGGATATTGGTGGTCGAATGGTCCTAAAATTGACAGATACCCTACCGCATGGAACATCAGTGTACACAGATAGGTACTTTACGTCAATTTCGCTTATTGACACACTACTTCTACGTTCTATTACGTTAGCTGGGACAATAATGAACAACCGTATCCCGAAGGAAATTCTTTTCAAGAAAGGTAATGAACTCAAAAAAGCTGGAAGAGGTTTCTTCGATCTCCTAATCAGAGAAGATAAAAATATATGTGCTATAAAATGCTTTGATTCAAGACCCGTCCATTTAGCATCTTCTGTATGTGGAGCAGAACCTTTGGGCTCTTGTATTCGGTGATCTAAAGCTGAACGTAGTAAATATATTGAAATGAAACAACCGGCAGTTGTGATGAGGTACAACGCCAATATGGGTGGCGTAGATTTGCTCGACCGAGTTATTGGTAATTATTCGATGTGCACAAGAACTTGGAAATGGACATTCTTTTTTCGATTTTGCCAGTGCAGCTAGTTGGCTTGAATATCGTGAGGATGCTCTGACGCAAATATGCAGCGCAAAGAGATATTAGATTATTTAAATTTTAAATTTTCTATAGCGAGGGATTTGGTTGCTGCTGGTACGTCCAATGACAGTGGCAGTTCTGATTCTGATTTTGAGAGTAATGACTATGATGTGCAGCCTCGAAAACGAAGAAGGATAAGCTCAATTCCAGATCGTAGCTCCAGAAGAAAACATGCAAACCATATGCCAATAAATATGACTGAAGCTCAGAAAACACGCTCAAAATGTAGATACCCTGGCTGTAAGATGTTAACTATTGTAAGGTGTAAAACCTGCAATGTTTTTCTCTGTTTTTCAACAAGTAGAAACTGTTTCTCTAAATTCCACGAAAATTAAATTTTATGAAAATATTTGATTTTAAGAAAAAACTACGTATTATTTTGTTAATCTAAGGAATTTTTTTATGCTAGAGAAAAGTGTTTTTAAATATTTTTTAATAAAATAAATTATCCGACATTAATTTTTTTGTGGTTGTTTGAGTCCAAAGTATCATATTTGATACTTCACTTTTTGAAAAAGTTTTTTAAAAAAAAGTTTTTTTTTGGTTTTGCAATGTTATATAACTTCTGAATAACTAAAAAAAAAATCCACGTCAAGTTTCTAGGACTGCCAATCCAAAGTTGGGAATGAGGAGGTTAATATACTAAATACATATATATCCTTTTTCTGTTTCCTCGTTTTATAATTTACATTCTGTGAACTATTTAATTTATGTTTTTTTCTTCATTTGTTCATTCTATGTTGTTAATTGTGCATATTTATAAATTCATTTCTGATCACATTGTTAAATTATCTAACTTAACTTTACATTGTGTATCTTGTATTTTGTTAAACGCCCGCATTCACGGGTTTTTGTAGAAAAGCACTATATACAATTACTTAAGAATGTCCTACGACTACGCTTATGCAAATTTAACCTAAAATAGTACCTACTATTGAAAATTATTGAAATTGGCTACAACAACAAGCCGCTAAAGCACGCTTGATTTTCTGTGTTATGGCTACTATCAAAGTGCCACATGCGTATTCATAAGTAAGTAATGATATCTAGTATACGATGGAGGGTATAGTAACTTTTGACCCATACTGGTACAGTCTATCTGCTGTTTAACATTCTCGTTTCATTTTGAAAGGCCATGACTATAAATACATTCATTATCAATAGTACAAAATTTGTATTCTGCATTAGAGTAAGTGTTATTATTATACAATATGTCTCACTAAGTTGGAACCATATGGAAAACTTTTTTATTATTAATTCTAGGGAAAAAAGGTGTTCTTCAAAAAAACACAATCCTCAGATATTAAATTTTTTCAGTTATATACGAGGTATGTCAAAAAATATTAATTTTACTCAAAAGTAAAGTACCTTTATATTTGACAATATCGAATAATGTTATTAAAAATGTTGATTAGAACTAAAAATTACGTTCAAATATGCAATTACATCCATTTATATGGAAAAATTCATTATTTCTATTTTTGTCTACAATAACAATGCAAATTTAACTGTAGTTACATATTATCTAGGATGCAATGACATACAAATAATTTGTTGTTTGCTGGAAATATTTGACAGTGAATGTCAAAACGCGTTAGAATTGTTTTGTTTGTGGGAGAAAACTATAAAATAATTTCGCAATTTAAACATGTAATGAATGCATGTGCATTTATTTTGCAAATAAGAAAATACAAACAAATACTAAGTTGTGTAACTAATAAAATATTAATAATAGAAATAAATAGAAATTTATTTTTCAGTCATTCCACTAATACCTCGACATATCCACCCTCTCGTTCAATACTGAACAGGAACCACTATTTGAAATTTATATATTTTAATGTAAAGTTTAATTCTAAAACAAAATTTAAATAAATTGTTTTGCTAGCTAAACTCTCAGGGCGATTCGGATTACTAGAAATGATTAATGAAAAAGGTTCCTAAACATTAATTGATTTTAATAAAAAGAAAAATGCTATTTTAAACTTTAAATAATATATATTCAAAGTCAATGAATTTTGTATATTTTACAGACAAAGAAATATTCTATACAAACAACAAAAGAAACAAAACACATTAAAAGACAATTTCAATACACTTTTACAAATATTAGATAAACACAAATATTTATGTATATTCTTTGTTATATTAAAATGTAAATAATAACTCAAGAATTTACTACGCAGGCTACATACGATTTGTGTATGTTTATAAACATAAAGGACAATTGCGAAACATATCAAGTTACATTATACTTTATATTTTGGAGACGATGTTTATTTGACAACTCTATTTTCGTCTGTTTGAAATTTATTTTACAATCTTTAATTCTTTATTATTAAAAATACATTCATTTTACAATAATCATTTATCATTTGAAACAATACCTTATTTTTAAATCTTCTTTCCAACTTCTTTCTTCTGTCTTCGGGCACTGTTTATCCCCAGCGAAATCTTCTTTGTTCTACGTTGTCTTCAACGGAATTTCTTTTATGGTCACGATCCAGACGTGACGAATTTGCTTACTCTGCCATAAGGAGCACAATATTTTTATTACGACTGTATTTATTTAGTTTTATAATTTTTGCCACGGTATCTTTACTTACATTTTGTTGCATCAACGACTTCCTTTTGCGCAATGACATTTTTGGATTTCCTACAAGAGACAGCATTACCTCAAACTGCGTATTATTATCGGCAACCAGCTTTTGGCGTTTTCTAATATAATTATTGTTAATACTTCCAGTACAGATTAATATTTTTATTGGGATATCTATTATTAAAAATAATTGCTGATTCACTATGCGTTTTATAGTTTTCTCCCACAATCAAAACAATTTCTATTTTCTCTACACAAGTTAATAACCCTACCATGTTTATGTGCCATATAAATTCTAACGCGTTTTGACATTGACAGTCAAACATTTCTAGCAAACAACAAATCATTTGTAGGTCAGTGCATCCTAGATAACATGTAACTACAGTTAAATTTGCATTGTTATCGTAGACAAAAATAGAAAAAACGAATTTTTCCATATAAATGGATGTAATTGCATATTTGAACGTAATTTTTAGTTCTAATTAACTTTTTTAATAACATTATTCGATATTGTCAAATATGAAGGTACTTTACTCTTAAGTAAAATTAATACATACCTCGTATACAACTAAAAAAATGTAACAACATCTGATAATTGTATTTTAGATTTTAGAACAAGCAGAATTTTTTATGAAAAATTACTTTTTTCCTAAAATTAATAATAAAAAAGCTTTCCATATGGTTCCAACTTAGTGAGACATAGTATATATTAATAGAAATCTAATATGTTCTCCTTTTTTTTCAGAACTGCCAGAAACGTCCTTCACGAGATCGATATCGAATCCAGAAGCGGTAATGAGACGAAGACGACAACAAAAGCTCGAACGAAAACTTCAACAATTCAGATCGAAAGACGGCGGACCAGATACAGGTAATGCATAAAAATTAATGGCCGTATATATATTATTAAATTATTGATGTTTATTTTTAGGTGGGACTCTTAAAATATACGGTGAGGCCTTATGCAAAGACGTGCCTTATAAAACATTATTGCTCTCTATAAGGGACTGTGCTGGAAGTGTTGTGCGCGAAATGCTCGAAAAATACGGACTGAGTAAATCGGACCCTTCTCAGTGGTGTTTAGTGCAGGTCACACAGAGTCCGGGTAGTCAGGATACAGAATACGTTTTAGACGATGACGAATGTCCACTTTCAATACTCATGAATGCACCGAATACCAGTAAGTTACCCGATACAAATTTAAAAAAATGTTGAAATTATTAAAAGTGCTTCAAAGGTTATTGCAATCCCTTCAATATTACCTCTGATGGCATTATACTATATTAATTTAGATTCAAGGGAATTAATTATTTAAATCTACTAAGATTAAGCCTTACGGTGTTACTATTAGCTTTACTATTAAATAGTTCAGTCAAACTGTGAATCAATCTACGTAAAATAGCTTAATTTTCTCCATAGCATAATTTGTTGAAAGGGTGTATTCTGAGCATAATTGTAGATTTGAGGAGTTCCCCGAGTGTCTGTCAGTGGCGCGCGAATAACGCGTTTAATTCCATATCTCGAGAACGGTTCGGTTTACACAAAAAAACTATAGAAATCTTTTCTCTTATAAATTGAAATACTTTGCTTAACTTTTTTAATAATAATAATAATAAATGCCTTTATTGATACATTAACATGCCGTGATACAAGGACTAATACAAGATAAACAAATGAAAGAAATACATACATATGTTAGGCATCAACCCCAAGGCGAAGCTCAGCATTAAGCTTTTTTCAACTTAACCTTGATCAGAATTATACAACTATGAAACAGGTGCTTAACAACTACAAAAATCGAGACAAATACATAAAAATAACTGACATTGAATTCCAATTCGTATATCTTCAGCAATACCACAAATTCAAGTGTAATACCTTGCAGTAATACCCCTTACAATACAGGGTGATTCTTAATATATGCGACAAACTTTAGGAGCTGATTCCTGGGGTTATTTTGATCATAAAAGTTCATAAGAACATATGTCCAAAACCGCTTAGTTCAGAAGTTATACAATGTTTAATAGAAAGTTAAAATAATAAATGGTTTTATTATAAATTAACAAAATAATTAGTAAAACAAAATCAATTTATAGTAACTGTTGAAAATGACCCATCTGTAATACCAAGCTCGTAAACAAGCCTGTGCCTGTTTCTCTAATATGCGTAGTGGTCGCGTTGTCGATGCTAATCAGTTGGTGTTTACCAGTTGCTCAAGAAGCACGTGTTGTGATTATGTACGGTATTTTGGAATTGTTTATTTGTCATTTCAATATTTGCCAATACTGTCAGAGTATTCGTTCAGTTTATTGCCAGTTTCTGTTTTCTAAAATGAATTATACGAATGCTGAGATGTGTGATATGCATTTCATTTACGGTCTTGCCAATGGAAATGCTCGTGCTGCTAGACGTCTTTATGCAGAACGATACCCGAACCGTATCATACCGCATCATTCCATGTTTGCCCGTCTTCATCAACGCCTTAGTGAAACGGGAAGTTTAAAAAAACGGACGACTGATAGCGGGCCCCCATCTACAGTGAGAGCTCCACAAGTTGAAGAAATCGTATTATAGCAGCTTTTGAAACAATTCGAAATACCCCTGGTATTTTCGAACGCACTCGCCAGTCAATACGAAGGAGGATAGCAGCTTGTAGTGCAGTTGGGGGCGGTCAATTTCAACAGTTACTATAAGTTAATTTTGTTTTACTAATTATTTTGTTAATTTATAATAAAACCATTTATTACTTTAACTTTCTATTAAACATTGTATAACTTCTGAACTAAGCGGTTTTGGACATATGTTCTTATGAACTTTTATGATCAAAATAACCCCAGGAATCAGCTCCTTAAGTTTGTCGCATACATTAAGAATCACCCTGTATATAAAAAAAAAAGAGCTCCACTGTGCGGTCTAGAACGGCTCCACACGAACACAATACCACACAACATTAATATAACCCCCTAACCACTAGCTCACATCCATATCACCTGTGATTCTTAATATATCTTAATTTTTCCGCGAAAAGACGTGACGGTGGAAGCAATCTCATAAGGCAGACAATTATGTATATTTGCTGTAGATATTAACGTGAATGACCTCCGGTAGAGAGCAGTTCTGTGCTGTGGCGGAGATATTTTACCTCGAAATCTGGTGGTGAGGTTGTGTATGTCGGTCCTAAACCGTATCTTATTATATAGATATGGCGGCGACCCCAAAGAAAGTATTTTATGGTACATAACCAAACATCTCAGCTCCCACCTGTCCTCCATACTCAACCAAACCGCACTGGCCAGCGTATGTGAAATAGAATCATATTTTCGTATACAATAAATATATCTTAGGCAGGAGTTTTGCACCTTCTGTATACGATTCCTCGTTATGCTGTCCAATACAGGATGATATACAGGAACACAGTACGAGAAATGGGACAAAACAAAAACATCGCAAAGGTTCTTCTTCACAGTAGCATTAAAAATATGCCTGTAAGGATACAATTTTTTTAAATTCATTTACGCGTTACGAATATAAATTGAAAGGTGTTTACGGTACCTATGCGTATTATCCAAAATTAGACCTAGACTTTTAGCATTTTCCACAAACGGCAAAGGAACACCATTAATTTTCAGGTTAAAGATCTGTGAGATATTGTCACAAACTTTCCTGGAGCCAAATAAAATCACCTTTGATTTGTTAGGATTAATAGTAAGGCAATGCGCGAGCGAAATATTGTGCAAATAATCTAGATCTCTGTTCATATTAGCTGCAGCTTCATTCCACCGACTAGGGTGAAAGGAATAATAAATTTGTGTGTCGTCGAAAAAATATTCGAGCATCGATATTTTCAGAGTTATTTCGTTGAAAATGCCCAAACTTCCCTACTTTCGTCTTTTTTTTAGCCTCTATCTCCCCAACCGTTCACTTTTTTGAAATCTTACTTATTACCAAAATTATAAATCATTTGATTATCTACGTCTTTTCCGAATCTTTTTTACCTACGGACTATACTTTGGTAGTTATTGCTTAGTTTATCGATCGAACTCCGCGCTATTGTCGTGTTCACGGACGCGCCATTGCATGGGCTACGTTAGGTTAGGCTAACAAGGGACTGATGTCATATTACGCCTGTTTTTGAATTCACCAATTTGTTAAGGTGAAATCTACCAATGGTGAACTGTCAACCATGAATTTTTCGCTTGCTGAATGTACAGTTGTATTGAAAATATGTTGAATAGGTAAACGTATATGGTAGATAAGCGCTGATGCGTTTGATATATCGATATATAAATAACCTAAGAGAATATTTATTTTCCCTCAAACTAAATGTACTGTAATCTGCTGTAATCCCCCAGGTACATTATTATTAATTATGTGGGACACCAGTTTTCTTGGTACCATAGTATTGGTAAAACAGATTACAGTGGCTTTGGAACATCCATCAGATGATGATTTCTTAACTTCTTCTGATGAA
This sequence comes from Amphimallon solstitiale, assembly GCA_963170755.1. Taxonomy (NCBI): domain Eukaryota; kingdom Metazoa; phylum Arthropoda; class Insecta; order Coleoptera; family Scarabaeidae; genus Amphimallon; species Amphimallon solstitiale. The sequence continues at coordinate 85,076,144 of OY720679.1, forward strand.
GAAATCAAATTAAAGATAAGAAAGGTTCATGAAAAATTAGGGGGTATGTGAATAATGTTGTCCCACATTATGACGATATTGACTTTAAATCTCATTTTCTCTTTAGAAGGCAATTGGTAGAGGTAGGGCAGTAATAAAAAGATTTGTGCAATATTGATGCCCATAATAAATATCAGTTAACATGATTTTTCATCATCAACCAGAACCTTATTTTTATCCGTCAACTATTTTGACATTTCCCCCACTATTCGTCCACCAAACAACCATCAAAGAACCAACTTCTATAGCAGGTGGAAAAAGTGGATTTTTGTTGGGTCCAGCATAAAAACTTTGGTGAATATAGAAACGCGCTTTGAAAAATCCATCATAAATCTAACCGCAATATAACAACATTTTGGTGGAAACCTGATTCCACCAATTTATCCACCGATGAATTTAAAAACGTCCGTATAGCATAAGCATTTGCTAGACTTAATGTCAACAGATTACAAAAAAATTACGACAAGATGTGGCAGTTCCACAGATTAGAATGATATGGCTCAGTCAAGGCAATATTTTTATCCGCGTTTTGTATCGCCAGAAGGCGAATATAGATGGCCTAGACGTCAAAAAATTACAGTTTTCAATAATAGTAAGCAAATAGCGGGCGATTCAAAATGTATTTGGTAGCGGGAAATTCAAAATAAAGTTTATTACAAATTAGGGTTTAATACATGATTACAACACTGTCATCAAATTGCGTACTATTTATTAGTTCCCGTAGTAATGAGTGTAATCATTTCTAAGGAAAATAGTATACAGCACGATATTCAATTACCATGATGTAACCACACAATAACGTTTTAAAGAAAAGAATTACTTAAATAATTACACTTTAATATTGTCACGTAAAAAAGGTGCAAAGTACATTTATGATTATTAATAACTAACATCAAACACGTATGTTTTAGTTAAATTACCAGTACAAAAATAAATTAACGAATAATCTACCAAAGTAGAATATTCGACTAACAAACATATTTTTAACAATAAGATAAAATTGCTGTCGAAAAAACACAAGTACCTACTCAAAATGCTACAAAGTAGGTAATTCAACCTGATAAGCACACAATGACTTAAGCCCATATTTACTAGCATCATTTACAAAATCTTCTATTACATAAATGATAAACATAAAATAAGGCGACATAAATAAAAATATGGATACATAAGATACCTAACAAATTTAGTACACATCTTATCATCAACACAAAACTAAAAGAGTGACAATTTGGGCTTTAAAAACTAAATAATGTTAATTACATGCTTGTAGAAGAAAACAAAAAAAATTAAAATAACAATAACTAACACCAAATTAATTTATTGTTTTGTGAAACAAATAAGACTTCCAATAATATGGGTGCCTCCGGCTCCGTGGGTGGCCTCATGGGGTGGAGTGTCAGCACTGCATTTCTGTTTAGGTGTACAGATTGAGGGTGTGCATAGCAGGTTGCGTCAAAATGTAGGCTACAAAGTTTACTGGCACCTAGCACAGGTTTCATGTCCATTTGCTGTTGCCAAGTTTCACTTCTAAATAATAAAATATAATAATTTCAACTGTGTACTAACCATTGAGAAAGAATAGGTAGGGATAGGTAGGGAGACGACGTCACGTGATCAAACCGGGTATAGGTCCGCCAAATTGATAACACACTTATGTCAAACAGGTAGTGTTGGTAAAAAGTGAAATGTTTGTTAAGTGCATCGTGTATTAGAGTTATATAATAAGTTAAATATTAAAAGACATTATGGTTTCTTGTGCTCTACGTAGCTGCAACAGCAGAGACGGCGTTGATACGAAGAATTCGTCTGAAATAACATTTCGTAGGTTAGTGTAAACATGACAGGTGTGGGATGACAGCAGTCCATAGTATTTTTCCTCAATGGTACTAACAAATATCAACGATAGTATAAAGGCGCGTTTACATTACAGGAAACTGCCTAGGAAAACCATTGGGAAAAATCATAATAACTTCTGTACCAAGAAATTTGAAGTTTGTATTATCACTGCTAAACATCGATTGATTGCTTGTGAAAAAACGTAATATAAAAACTTAAAAACAAGTAGTCATTTAGACTTTAATTGGTGCAATCGGGAACCAAAAACATTGTTGCTACAACCAGGTGGTCCTTATTGTACTTGGAATCAGAACTACAAACAAAAAATCCCCGGCTCACCTCCGGGTTATATATCAATCAGTTACTTGTTCGCATTCTCAGAAAATAATGCATCGCTCTTGATTTCTGGCTGTACGCCCCACACATAATGCACCAGCTTCTATCCATCCTTCATGTCTAAAAATGCCTTATGTCAACTTAATAAAATTATCATATTACTTTTTAGAGAACTTCCAGTATGACTATAGACACCACCAACTAAGTACCAGTAATCCAAAAAAAAAAAAAATTTTCACTTAGTTTAAGACACACAAATTAAAATTTGCTGACCTTCTACAATGTGACAATCACTATAGTAGCGACATCTCAAGTTATTCGGTTAAAGTTATGATTCAAATTTACTTATAGGTCTCTGTTTGTAAAACCGTGGCACCATCTAAAAACGCCTTTTTAACAAAGATTAGTCAGATAAAACCGCCCATTTATCTGAAGAAATTCTTTCTAATCTCTGAGCAGTTATAATTTTTATTTACCCATTTAATTTAGAATTAACTAGCATAATCAGTATCTGAATTGTTGAATTTGAATAAAGTTGCAACCGAGAGACTTTCAATACAGCAAACAGAATAAACGTATCTCTTATCACATTTAATGTAGAATTTCAAGATGGTAAACAATAGGATGCGCAAAAAATAGAATGTGAACATAAGCCAGAAAAGAAGAAAGTCAAAAATAAACTTTTTGTTATCGTCTCAAGATTCTCTAAATGATGCTCGTTTTTTTCAATGCACAATCAACATTCAATATTGGAAAGCAAGTGTACTTGTACACAACAGTTTTTTTTCGATATATTCTCTATAAGAAAATCAATGCATGTTAAATTCGGAAATCTCGTTGTCCCTTCTGGTGGACCACCTCTCCTAACGTTCTATTGAGATAAGTGATAGTTCTCAGCCTTTGTTTTCCTAGTTTCGAAAATAGCTATTTTTAACTAGGGACATGTGTAGATCATGTAGGAACTAGCACTTCAGTGTTGCGATGTTGAGAATGAAGGCAGATTAGGACAATTGTCATGTAGAAAAATTTATATTAGGTAATATGTAAGACGATAGCCATTACATTTGTAACAAATAGATGGTGGTTATGTATATAAAGTCATTAAAATTATTTACAGTTTATAAATCAGTTGGTTTATAGAAAGAGTTTTGCTAAAAATCATTACAGTAAACTATTATTAAGTTTTCTAAAATCATACATTTTTAATAATAAATTTCATTATTGCACAATAACACTAGCTGCATCTGTATATTCACATTTCTACGACAGTAATTATATTTTAATATAATTCATTTCCATTGTCACAGTTTATCCCAATGCGATCATAAATTTCTATTCTGAAACATATTATCTCATTATACTATTTGTAAATGTTTAATCACATATTGATATAAGACAATGCAGACTACAAATAGTTGTAAACGGAAATATCTTAATTGCAATATATTTTTTTATTTTAAGGGTCCTATATAGTGGATCAGAAATGTAATATTGGTTGCATAGCACATAATTTAATAAGCCAAGGATGTCCGAGTACTTATTACACATAGGGAATATATAAAAAATATTTGAAATAATAACTCAATATCTAAGCGAATAAAAATTCATTTATGACCAAATATTTACGCATTTGTAACCGCGGGAAAGATTTTTACTAGAATAATAATTCATTGTAATGTGGGGTTGCCTAATTTTAATTTATTTTATATTAATTTAAAACAAAGTAAAAATAACGAAAAAAAAGTGCAGAGCGGGGTAGCTTTTTATTCAATTTATAACGTGAACCCAAGCAAACAAATTTCCTCCGAAGGATTTTTGAGAAAACTTGTTTTTAATATTTTGACATATTAATTAATTTTCTTTAATCCGATAATTTTTTTCTAAATTTGATTCTTGAGGTTACTAAATTCTTCATAAGGTTTTCTCCAAATTTAAAATTAACAAAAATATCTTGCATCTAAAATCTGCTATTTTTCCATTGTTGACAGATCCACTATATAGGATCCTTAAGGGTCCTCGCTAGTGGATCTGTCAACAATGGCAAAATAGCAGATTTTAGATGCCAAATATTTTTGTTGATTTTAAAGATGGAGAAAACCTTTCAACGTCTACTTATGAAGAATTTAGCAATCTACCCGGCTGAAGAATCAAATTTAGAAAAAATTATCGGATTCAAGAAAATTAATTAATATGTCAAAATATTAAAAACCAGTTTTCTTAAAAATCCTTCGGAGGAGATTTGTTTGCTTGGGTTCAATTGAATAGAAAACCACCCGGCTGTGCACTTATTTTTCGTTCAACTATTCTTTACTTTGTTTAAAATGAATATAAAATAAATTTAAATTACGCAACCCACATTACAATGAATTGTTATTCTGCTATAAATATTTCCTGCGGTTACAAATGTGTAAATAGTTGGTCATAAATGAATTTTTATTCGCTTAGATATTGAGTTATTATTTCAAATATTTATTATATGTTCCCTATGTGCAAAAGTACTCTGACATCCTCGGCTTATTAAATTATGTGCTATGCAACCAATATTACATTTCCCATTCACTAGCGAGGACCCGTAAGGGTCCTCTGTAGTGGATCTAAATTAAAATTAAGCAACCCACATTACAATGAATTGTTATTCTAGTAAAAATCTTCCCCGCGGTTACAAATGTGTAAATATTTGGTCATAAATGAATTTTTATTCGCTTAGATATTGAGTTATTATTTCAAATATTTATTACATATTCCCTATGTCTAATAAGTACTCGGACATCCTTGGCTTATTAAATTATGTGCTATGCAACCAGTATTACATTTCCGATTCACTATATAGGACCCTTAACATTAACGGCTATAATTTTATAAATTTAATATCAGATACGTTATACATAGTTGCCGATTATAAAAACGACGTCAAGGACGTAATATAATAATACTAATACTTTCTCAACTAATGTTAAAGTTTTGTTAAACATAATCTTGAATTACCTTATTTCAGTTTACTTTTTGTAAATCTTTAATTCTTTTAAATAAACTGTAATTGCAAAAAACCACACACTAACGCCTATAATTTTATAAATTGAACATCATATAAGTTATAGGCAATTCTCCATTATAAAAACGACATCAAGAATGTTTGCCACACCATTAAATACTTGATTTACTAAGAGAATATCTTATTCATCCCTGTCATTCTAACGTATGTACAGAAAATAATAATAATTCTGGAGTCATTCAATGGGATGGAAACTTGTATTTATTACACAACTTATACTGTACTTGCAGTTGTAAGGTCCTCACCTTTCTATGCATGTATATATGTAAGACAGCAATGAATATTAAAACAAGTATTCAAAATCACGATCCATTATCACATATTTACAATGTATAGTCGCTTAACATTATTTGCTTGAAATATTACACTTCCTACATTTATGTAAAATCTCCGGACTATTCTTTTGCCAAAATTTTAAAAAATCCACCCAACAGTGTAAGAAGTGAGCTGTTCCAGACTGTTTCAAAGGATGCTTGAAAATTTTCTTTTAGAAAAAGTGTTGTATTTGCTTCAACACTTCATGTCAATCAATTTCATATATATATATATTTAATTTTACTCTGTGTAATATGTCACTTTATTTACAGATATTTATCATTTGCAGTTGTTTATGCATTTTATACATGAGTGTATTTTCAATGTTACCTGGTGAAGCCTGTTTTAATTTTATATTTTACTCTGTAATTTTAAGTTTTGGAAGTATTAAATCATTCTAGTTTTACTGTAGAATTGAAATATGTTATTAAATATGGACTGCTCCTGTAAAAAAAAAAAAAACAGCTCGGGAACATAAAATATGAGAATATGATATATCACTTCTCTTATTCAAACGTTCATTTCTCTTACTTTTAAGAATCGATCTCCTGTAGAATTGTATGAAACACTATAGTATATGGTACTAGCCATAGATGGGGCTTCTCTACCATGCACTTACTATAGAAAACCACTGAGTGAAAAGACGATACTTTAACTTATGGTTTTACATTTAAATAATTGTGACACAAACTTAAATACAAGATAAAAATCAAGTTTATTTCGAGTTATACTAGATTATCATTGTTAAATAAAGAACTTATTTTATTCGCCCAAATGATGTGATATTTGGAACTAAATATTTTAGATATTCATAGTACTGCGCCATCTCTAGGTCATTTTCCGCATTGTCATAACAGAAGTTTAAAATGTGAGTAATTCCGTAAATTGTAACCTCCTTCTCGTAGGAAACTTCAGTCAAACTTTCACACCGTGCACGAAAAACAGTGTTTTTTCTCCTTATTTTTTATTCGTTAAATGCCTAGAAAAATAGTGGAACCGCTAGATATTATGTTGTTATAAATCCATGTTTAATTATTCAATTATCGCAAAGCTCATCATCGTCAAGAAAAATAAATACCTTTATAAGTAAGTAAGTAGAGCGGAATGTCTTCCGAACACTGAAACAAAAGCTACTGCAATCTAGCAACAAATATAAGGCATTCTTTAAAAGTACTTATTATTTTATCAATCTTAATATCAAACACTTTATATCCCATTAATTAATTTTTAAATGAACTGTGTGCACGTTTATGATCGATACCATTACTTCTTAAAGAAAGCATTATGAATGATATAAGCTTTTTACTTTGCTTTCTAGAAACTACAAATAAAATATAGATTTTCTTCGTATTTTTTATTTATTTATATTATATATATATTAGAGGAAAGCTACGATTTAGATACTGATTTCTTTAAATATAATTCACTGAAATCTTGTTTGGCATGCTTCTAGTATGTAGATGTACTTTGTATGCAAACGAAACAACACTATATACCACTATATTGTAATTTTTCTCAAAAAAATCTTTGTTCATCTGAAAACCAAAAGAACATACTCATAAATACAGGTCTGTCAACCATCTCAATTATTGCAATAAAATCACTCAATCAAATCTAATTGATTTAGCATAGGTATCCTATAAAAATACTTTCGAATTTACAGATATTAGAATTAACATTTTGGATTTTAGGGAACAATCTCATAACACAAATACCATGACTACTTCTTAAGAGAAAATATAAATTAGAAGTTGTATACCTAGTCATCATAAATTTCAGGAAAATGTATTACTACACATTTGGATAAAAGCTGGGTAATTTCGGTAATTTTTTTTGTGCATACATTTGTAAAACTTCTTAAAATTTATTCATATGGTGAACTGCAACATCTGTTTACGCCCGAGAAGTGCCCGAGAATGAGAGCAAAAAATGCTCACAAAATAAGGAATTTATGAGTAATATCCTTTTTTTTTGATCGGGGTAAATAGGAGTATGAGGGGTTTTTGAAATTCATTATATTTACTTTATATTTCGCAAGAGAAATACAATTTTCATTCATACTTACGTTAGTTTCGTTTTTTCATTATTTTGACTGTTAATTACGTACTTCGTAATTTTTGTAATAGTCTGTTTAATACCGGTTTATTGAATCGACTTCTCCCAATTATCTAGATGTAAGTGTGCACTGGATTTCGTTTAGTTTCAATAATATACGCATACATTTTTAGTTATCATTTATTTAGATCTAGAACGTTGTTTATGTTACTTTTTCTGATATGGAAATGAATTGTCAGTGATTCCGAAATTTATTACAAAGTCTGTAAAATATCGTTACAAAATGCCAAAATATCGCACGTTCGTCACTCAGCTTTGCTAAAACATACACAGAAATAGTTTTTATGCAGAGAATTTCGATAGTTTACAAAATTTCGTTACATGTTTAAATGACGATGCTCGAAGTATTTCTGAGTGCAAGGACCTAACACATCCCAAATTAAAAAAATCAGTTGTTATTCCTTCAGGAACACTTTGGAAATTTGCCTAAACTAATCACATATTTTGAAAATCGAAATCTCAAATTAAAAGATGGATTAACCACATTAGACGTGGGCTATTAATAATTTTAAAAGTATTCCAAGTGACTTCGGATGTGGCCTTCGGCAAAAGTTAGGCGCAGTTTTTAATAGAAATCCAGATTTAATAACATTGCGGCAATTGTGTATGCTAAATACGCTGAAATAAAAGTACGCACCTATAACCAGTTGCGATGTAGAAAGGACGTTTTCTATCTACAAAGATGTACTTAATTCAAAGAGAACACGTCTTACAGAAGAGAAAATAAACAAATAATAAGGTATTTTGTATTTTATAGATTACCAGCCACTTGTTATCCAATTATATAAATAAAATTAAAACCTCTTTAAAAATATAACATTTCAATAGTGCGCCCATGGGCGATGAGTCATCAACCGTACTTGTCCGCGCCTTAGTCATCATAATAAAGGATAGCCAGTATGAGCGAGTGATACCGAACAATATTGACATTCGAATCAAATAATGCCCATAACCTAGAAAATTTGATTTTCTATTATTATTGATAACGATTGTGGTTATATGTGTTTTTCTTTGCTGTATGTAAGTTCTTTTTGGAGTTAATTATTAATTATTTTCATAAGTGATTTAGTAATTACATATATTGTTTCTTATGTAAATGAAATGAACAGTGTAATTAAAAATATAAATATCTTACTATGTATCTGCCTTAAAAAATACACGTATGTAATTTTAAGCTGTGTCTGTCTGTCTGTGTGTCTGTCTCTGACCACGATAGATAGCGGTCAAACCGCTATTGCTATCAATTCCAAATTTTGTATTTTCGTGTGTAATCTCCCTCTTGGGATCTGATTAGTTTTTCAGTAGAATCGGTAGACCGGAAGTAACACTTTACTTCAGTGAAAAAATCGAATTTTGCCAATATTTTGTCAACTACTAAGTTTAAACAAATTTATAAAGAATTCATATGTACTTAAAATTAAGTTTGAGACAAATTGTCTTGAAAAAGTTTTTCGAAATTTCAACCGGAAGTTGGTCTTTTACTCTTATCGAAAATCAGTTTTTGGCGAATATCTCGCAAGTCATGCTTTTTAGACAAGTACGTTACGAGTATAAAAGTATTTAAAACATAATTTTCAATATCTTTTGTATAAAAAAAATTTCAAAATTCAAACCGGAAGTACCACTTTTACTCTTATCGAATAGCGATTTTTTGCAAATATGTCGTAAGTTATGCATTCTATATATATTTATCAAGAGTACAAATTTCAAAATTCGGACCGGAAGTAGCACTTTTACTCTTAGCGAGTAGCACTTTTTTTCGAATATCTTGCAAAGTATGCATTCTATAGCGATTTATTAAGAAAATGAAAGTACTTAGAATAGGATTTTGAATAAGTTTTGTATAAAAAAATTCTTAAAATTATATAGTTTGAAACGCCCATACGTATAAGAAAGTCGTGTGGTGGCCACACCTCATGTTTCATTTTTAAGTAAATTTCAGAATCACATCAAGTTTGTTACACTTTCGTATTTATCTCACAATAGAAATTTTAGATACATACATATGCTCTATGTACAAATTATGTAGAAATTCTCAGATGCTATATTCAAAAAACAGTTTATTTACTAAAATGAAGTTTCTAAGTATACTGAAAATAATCTTTAAAAAATAAAATAGAGACAAAAAGCACAAAAAACAACACGAATAAATTCAATGTAGAAAATGGCGCCTGTATGTTTAGAACAAAATATAGCAATTTAGATCAAATACAATACTAAATCTGTTGCCAACCTTGTACGATAAATCCTGCACATTGAAAAACGCTGGTTAGAGGTAATCAGTGATTAGGCTTAACCAGTGATTAGTTAACCGAGTATTTTAGTCGGAATTCGAAAAACGGCCCCTTAGTGATTTGTGTAAAAGATGCTTATTTGGCGTCAGTGGCTCCTTCTGATTCAATCTCTCTTCGTGTTATCCAAATTAAGACCATCGCTTACCATTCCTAATAGAAAATTGAAATTATTTTCGACGATATTTGAACAAATTTAAGAGAAGTTATTTTAATTAATGATGAACTAAATATAACTAAGTTTCAGGGAAGTGTTATTTATAATGGTATTATTACATTGCTACGTGACATTCGTTTACCTAACTTGTTACATTAAGGCGGGCACATAGGGCTTTTAACGTCAAACATGTATAAAATATTGAGCTTAAACGACGCTTGAAAATGCATGGCGCCGAAAGTCTATAGCAAATAAAAATACATGGTTATTGTGGAACGGTATTTTTAATTCTGATCTATTAATTCCGGTGGACAAACAAACAATTTTTTCGTTTCTAAACTTCACGGACTTCGCTGCAAACGATGCTGTTGACTTACGGGAAATTGATAACGCCTGTCGTATAACACGGAAATTTCTTCACACACTCCAACAGAAATAAATAAATACATACGTACAATATACGTTTCTATACATACGTAGGTAAGTTCAATACACTCGTGATTCTTAGATTTTCTATACACCGTATTGCTTAATGAAACAGCCGTCTATCATGCAACTAAATACGAAGAAACTTTAATTGTGAATAATAAATGTACCGTTTACTTAAATAATATGTTATTTATAATTATAGAGCGTCAGTCTCTAATACTTTCTAACTTTTGAGTACAGATATGTTAAATCTTTGATTTAATAAATGATGATTAAAATTGTATGATTAAATATTTTAGTTATGTAATAAGTCTTAACAATTTAATAGGAAATTTACAATCAATGTACGCGTTTTGAAGTCTCCTGATATTGAAAAAGTGATTTACTTTAGTGAAAAAAACATATTTCACCATTATTTCGTTTAAAGTTTAAACTTATTTCTAAAGAATACAAATTTACTCAAATTTCAAACAATTTTATAAAGAAAATTTGTCGAAATTTCAGAAGATCGTCTGTTAATTCTATTAAAAAATGTTTTTTCCCCGAATATCTCGCAAGTCATGCTTTCTAAACAAATATATTAAGAGTATGTTGAGCTTGACATTGAATAATTTGTGTATACAAAAAATTCGGACCAGAAGTATCACTTTTACTCTTATCTAATAGGTGTATTGCATATATCTCGCAAACTATGCATTCTATATAAACTTATTTTAAGTGCAGAACTATCTAGAGTTGAATTTGACACAATTTGGTATAAATTTCTAAATTCGAACCGGAAGTAACACTTTTACTCTTATCTTGCTATTCGATAAGAGTAAAAGTGTTACTTCCGGCCCGAATTTTGAAATTTTGTTTATATAAAAATTGTTTAAAAGCCAGCTCTAAATAGTTTTGCAAATTATGCATTTTATTCAGATTTATTGATATTACAAAAGTATTTAGAACTGGATTTGGAATACTTTTTGTGTAAAACAAATTTCAAAATTCGGACGGGAGGTAACATAATTTGGAACAACTTTTATATGAAAAATTCGGAATGCAATACGTATAAGAAAGCATGTGGTGCCCACAACTCATTTTTTTAACTTTTGAATGCAGATATGATTTTACGGTATCTGAGTTGTCTCTTAGAATGAGTTGTATTATAGGAATATTTTAACGTATTGCTCCAATAACCGGCTAATAACGGGTGTTTTTTTAAGAAGCGGAACACTTTAAATTGAAATAAAACACAGAAAAATGTTTTTAATATCCATGAAGGATAATTTTATGGCATTAATGTTGGATGTGATTTTGTGCATGTGGCCGCCGCGGCTGGCGTGTGCATGGCGTAATCTGGAGGTCCAATTTTCACACACTCTTTGCAGTAAATCAGGCTGTATTTCGGCAATAACGCTTCGAATGTTGACTTCCAAGTGCTGAATTATTTCTGGTTTATCGACGTAGACATGCGACTTTACATAACCCAGAAAAATAAACTAATGGCGTCAAAGCGCACGAAATAGGCCAGTTAACAGCTCCTTCTTGTGAAATTAATCTTTCGTCAAATATTTCTTGCAGTAAATTAATTGTATCACGAACTGTGTGGCATGTGGAGCCGTCCTACTGAAACCACATGTCTGTAACATTAATGCCTGCCAATTGAGGCACGAAAAAGTTAGTAATCATGACCCAACCGGCCCATAAAGCGCACAAAACCGTGCCGCAATTCTGCTTATTGAAAAAGCAATTTAACCAAAAGTGTGCTTCATCACTGAACCAAATTTTCAAATTGAATTGTGGATCAATAGCAATGTTTCCTTCGGCCAATTCATAAAATGTACGGCTCCAATGATGATCGGTGTGGCTTCAATTCTTGTACAATTTGAATCGTGTAAGCACATAAATCAAGATCTGTGCGCAAAATTTTCCATAAAGTGGTTGAACACAAGTTTAATTGTTGATCAGGATGACGCATTGACGCATTTGGATTATCATCAACACTATGCTACACACCATCAATCCGTTGTTGTGTGCCCACTGTACGACGTCTTACGGGATGCGTATTAACGTTTAGAGTAAATGTATTGCGAAAAGGATCCATAGTTTATCGAATTAATCGCTCTGATGGGCGAATATGAGCACTATAAAATGCACGTAATGCCCGAAAAATTTCTCGAATTGAATCGTGTCTTTCAAAATAAACTTGAAGAATCTCCAAACGTTGCTCCAGCTCCAGTGAGTCTATTCATGATGAATTGTCAAACCAAACTGACCCCAAAACAACCGAGACCTGTCAAATCGACAGTCATAAAAAACAGTGGTGCCAATTTAAAGTCACCGCCTCCAAAAAAAAACACCCGTAAGTAAATACGGATGAAACTGAGTGTATGGATTTCACAAGTCAGATAATAAACCAATGCCCAGATTCCTCTAGCTGTAATTTTTGGCGTTAACGCTGGACTGTTGTTTGACGTGGGTAAGGCATTTGCGCTGAACTGACCAAGAAACGTAGTACATCGATATCTACCATTAGCGTCTTGAGAGGAAGCGTGACAATGCTTTCATTGACATTTTTTTTAGTACGTCTACGTGGAATCGAGACTGCGTTATAGGCTAACTTTTTGGAGAAGCTTTGTACTCATCATTTAAGATTCTTGTGCTTTTATAGTTACTGTCATTTATATCTGCCTGTCTTATGAGAGATTATTGTGATAATTGTGAATGTTCTTTACTATTTAAAATTTACATATATCTGCATTGTATGAATGTATGAACTGATGCTGTCAATGAATCCACCGTGGAATTTTATGACAATTAAGTATTATTATTAACCTTATACAGTGAAGTTCGGGAACAAAGGGCATTTTGAATCCCGGGTTGCTTGAGGGACATAATATGGAGGAACAAATACCTAAAAGCAGAGAGTAAAACCAGAATATACAAAGCTGCTGCATGACCTATTATAACATACGCGTCTGAGACAAGGGCAGACAAATTCAAAACATAGTAGGTATATGATGCGAACTGTCGAAATGAAGATAATAAGTAGCATCCATGGAAAAACACTACATCAAAGAATTTGAAACGAGGACCTTAGACAGCAAAGCAACATACAAGACATAGGAGAGTGGACAAGACACCAAAGAAAATATTGGAAAAAGCATATAAACAGAATGAGCGACGACAAGCTTGCGAAAAGGGCTAAGCTAAATAACCCTGTCGGAAAAGGAATCAGGAAATGCCATCAAAACGCTGGAAATAGTTCTGGACATCCACATCCGAAGAGGCATAGGAAGGATGAAAACAGACAGCCTACCAACCATGAGTAGAAAGAAAGAAGTATTATTATTGTTTTATGTTCGAAAATGTGAATGTTCACTCCTATTATGAGAATTACAATTAGAAGTACATTTGACGAAAAAATGAAATTGGCACTAGAGAGAAATTATTTCGAAAATGATAATCTGTCTTTTGTTTTTATTTTAAAACAAAAAGGAGAATTCAAGATCCTGTAACCACCAGATTCATCTCTGCAGGAGTTCCACAGGGCTCAGCCCTCTCCCCACATCTTTACGCCATCTTTACTTCTGACATTCCGAAAACTGAAAATACTCTTCTAGCTACCTACGCCGATGACACCACAATACTTGCAAATTCCATAAATCCCACAATAGCCCTAAACAACCTACAACTCGCAGTGAATAAAATTACCGCTTGGTGCCACACCTGGAGAATCGCCATCAACGGCGAAAAATAACAGGCCATAGTCTTCCGACGGAAACCAAACCCCTAACGGGCCACCTTTATATAGACAACCAAGAAGTCCCCTGGACTCCACAAGTTAAATACCTTGGGGTAACGTTAGACCGAAGGCTAACGTACTCCAATCACGTAAGAAACGTCTGTAAAAAGACTAAAATAGCCCGCGGAAGACTATGGCCTCTTTTGGGAGCAGCCAGCTCACTAGCCAGCGAACTGAAACACAGAATCTACTCCCAAATATTAAGGCCAATGCTTACATATGCTGCACCAATATCACACACACATCTACATGCCGTACAAGTCATCCAGAACACAACCCTTAGAATTGTCCTGATAAGAAATACCCAATTACATAGGGATACGCATACTCAATCAATAGAAGAATTTATCATTCAAATTACATCGGACTTCTACGAGAAAATGGACAGCAATCCAGACATAGATCTACCAGCCGAAATGAAGTACGAACCGCAGGATTACCTGCATCACAAACGCCCTCGCCTCGCCCTCACAATTACTTCTCCTTAGAGCTCAGCCCCCAATTATCAATGTCATGAATTAATCTTACTCAGACTAATAGTAAAAGGCCGAAGGCCTAACTTAAAAGAACGATAATAATAATAAGATGAAGATCCTGTATTCTATTCTACATGTAACGGATGCATTCTGCTGCATACATATTGAATTGAAATTGAAAAAGATCTAAACAGGTTTTTTTTTCTTCCAAAGTATTTTACTAGCTTTTCCATTATTATACTCTTGTTTCGAAGCGATCATGTATATAAAATCCAGAGCTCGTACAATATCGCGCGTAATAAGATTGAAGAAATAAAATTTGATTAAAAATAATAAAATTGCTGCTGTCTCTTGAACAAAAATTCGCATTTCATATTGCAGATTTTATATTCGAGAAACTGCAATAACTTACAAATTACGTTATAATTACTGTATGCAATATGCACCTTCATCGTAGTTCACATCAAGACACAAGATACATAAACGCGCAATGAAAAAATTATTTCAAATAACAAGGCTGCATATTTTAAGGGCTTTTTTATACATGCTGAGCGCCCACGTCACATCCAATTACCCCAAATATTTTATTAATACTAAAAGTTCGAAGGTAGAAAGTGAAAAATAGATGTAAGTTCATGAAATATTGCCAAATATTGAACTTGTATTATATGACTTTTACGTTTGTAATTCATGTTTCTACTCAAATTATCTTCCCTTACATTATTTTCGATATACAGACCAATTTGTAGCTTCTTTCGGGAGTTCCACAGTTTATTGTGGACAACAATCAACTTCACTACATGATAGACAAAGCTGGCCTGTGCGCGTGAACACAAGTGATACAATATAGAAATAAATGTGTAAATTGAAATTGAAAATGGAAACTTCTAATTATGAGGGCTACTGTAGACACGTGTTTCAAATTCTCAGTTATCTTCAGTATACCTCAGCCAAAGTGGATGTTAAAATAATAATAAATATGTGTTATTTAAACATTTACCGTTAAGAATCCGAAACTTTAAAACTCTATACATGTCCATAGTGTTTAGCAACAGTAGCCAGTAATATATCCTGTACTGTGTAAATGCTAATTTCATTCAGGCAATAAATTGTGGAACTCCCGGTAGAAGCTACAAATTGACTCTCGCTTTTCCTATTTGTTAATTTGTCATTAGTTCGCTATATTTTATCAATGAAGACCCTACGTCTACGTATATTCACTTGCAACCCTAATACATTTTCCAGATCTTTCAATTACCGTGTGTATGCCTTCATAAAAAAAAGTTTTATCTTCGTTGGAAGAATATGCTGAAACTGCGTCCTTTAATTCTTCATTCCTCGGAAATTTCTTCCCGCACATCTCTTTTTTTTTATTGTAGGGAACGGGTAAAAATCGCTAGTAGCCAGGTCTGAACTATTGGGTGGGTGATTTTTCCCTTCTATTTCTTTTAACCGGTCCAGGATTGAAGAGCAGTATTTTTCTGTTATGGAAAAGGCGTTTATCTTTGTAATCTATGACCAGGTTTTTTTCTGAATCTCTAGAAAGAGTGGCATCTTAAACTTCTTGGGTGGTGATGCGCATTTTGTATGCCACTGTGTATAGTCTTGCTTGAACTAAAGTCCATAATTTGCCTTCATTCAAAGGCGGCTTCGGCGCGGCGGCGTGAGCATTCTCGGCCTATCTTGCGCTGACCTTAGTCATGCCGAGATGATAATGAAGAATTTTAAAAATGGTTGTATCAGATACTCCAGTCATTCCTGCGAGTTCTTTCTTCTATATCCGAGCAACTTCCATTATTAATTATTTGACTTTTTTAAGTAGTTATGGAATGGTCATTTCGATGGGCCTTGTGTGATCTTTAAGTGAGTACCTACCATGCTTAAAACTACTGTGCCACTTAAAGACCATAGTCTTATCGGGTAAAAATCTCCTTAAACCGATCTCATCTCTTCAAGTATGGTAATAACAGACCTTCCTTTTTCTGTAAAGAATTTGATAACGGTCTGATACTCGATTTTCTCCACATTTCACACTTTCTTCCCGATTATGTTGCTTGGTCGACGATTGTTTAAGGACTACTGACGCGATGGTGTTAAAACTTTATATATACTAATAATTAGGCACTGAACACTTTACGACACGAAAGATCTCTCCGACCACCATCCAACCCATTCATTTCGCGCTTCCTCTTGTGTATTATATTATAAATTTGCGATTAAAAGGATAGTAGCTCTTCTTGCTTACTTTAACTTTTGGACCGCCGCACAGTGGTCTAAAACGTCCAAAAAGTTGGTCAAAACCTAAAAAAAACATTTCTTTTTTCAAATAGTTTCTTGTGTGGTAGTCGATAAACGAGGTGCCTGCGCGTCTATATCTCGAATAGCAGATAGATGGCGCGCCTACGGAACGTGTAGTTGTGTGTGAAAGTCGCGGTTGTCAAAACTTGCTACGTGCAACGAGAAAAACAACATTGGAAGTGCACACAAAAATTCGTGAACGTGCAAATATCTTTAACAAGAAGATGGAGGATGCGCCTGAAGATTGGTATAATGTTTTGACACTTTACTTTTTTTAAACAATTTTTTATAATTTGTTATTAAAAATTTTCCGAAATTGTCAAAAAAGTTATGTTTCCGCGAGACTCCGCGTTGTTCGCTGATTCATTTCCCAGATGAATGTCTAACTAACTAGAAAATCGAAAATTCAGGTGCGACTTTCTGCGATTCTCCTCGCAATTGATTTATTTGTATTTGGTTGCGCGGCCCTGTACATGTGACGCGTCACATGTATATGTCACATCATAATTACATATTTTTAATTAATCTTGAAGAGATTTAATATGCGCACGATCCGAACCAAATAGTAACTTAGAAGAAGTCACTTTGAATTATTTAAAGTGCAATTACCAAAAAATAATCATAATTATTATCATTATTTTCATTATTTTCATTATTATCATTATTATTATTATTATCATTATTACTATTGTTATCATAATTGTTATTGTCTTTTTCGTAAGTATAATTATAAAAAGTATAATGAGAAACAACACAAAATTTATTAAGCCAAATTTTATATTATTTTATCGTATTTTTGAACATAAAACTGGCAATTTAAAACTCCCCATTTTGCAATTTACCATTTTTACCTCAAATCTACAATCAGAAAGTAAAAAAACTTAAGCATACTGATTTTCAGCCAAATCCGAACCTTTTTCGAGTTTTGACCAGCTTTTCGGGCGTTTCAGACCACTGTCGCCGTTGTCATTTTTATCAAAGAAATCAGAAAGAGTATACCTAGTATACCTAGTATATAACACTGTACTTACTTAATGTTACCATTAAATTCGTAAATTCAAAAATGTAATAATAATAGACAGATATTTACGATAACAATGCATGCATACATCCACATAATTTTCAAATGTTCAAATTATTAGTCCAAATAGTTTTCATATTGACCAATTGTTCATATTTCTAACAGTAATAAAGGAAACATGCTTAGGTGGCCCAACTGCAGTGCCGGATCTAGAAAATTTCTTAGGGGACAAGTCAACCCCATGCCGCCCGTGTGGCTATTTTTTACTATTTAATGCAGTAATCAATAAAAGGAAAAAAGTAACAGTCTTTTTTAATGGTGTGCCAAATATAATTTATTAAAATAAAAACATATTTTTCACTTAACACTACTATAACACATTAAAAATAAAACCCACAACTATCCTATGGCACAAGCAATGATGGTCTTCGCAGCTACCTTTCATTATGCTTTAGAAAGAAAATGTGTTGTGTGCAGATATTTTTACAAAATTTTCCTTGTTTTTCTTTCAGAAAATGAGTTAATGGCTTCTTCATAATTTATTGAATTAGCCTCTTGGCTTTTTATAGACAGTATTGCGAGGTTTCTCAATCCGTCTTGAGTCATTGTTGATGTGAGATAGTTTTTAATTATCTCCAGTTTGCTGAAACTCCTCTCGCAGCTTGGTAGTACAGTTGGGTGCATTAAGTAAACTCTCAAGGCTACGCGTACATTTGGGAATCAGTCACATTTGTTTCTTGGATTAGGTTTAGAAGATTAAGTTGATTCATTTTTTCAAAATTAACTGCTGAATTCTGTATCTGGTCACGAAGAACTAGGGAACTCATCCTTACTTATATCTTCAAGATATTTACTAGCTAAGTTTGTAGCACAAGTTTTCAACTTCTTGTCATTCAAGCTTTTCAAATCTTTACAATTTAGAAAAGAAAGTTGTTGAGTACACTTATGCTCTGCATTCTATATTTCAACTAGATCAATATCATATGGATTACTTTCTTCATACTATGGTAAAAACTTTCTTCTACAGAGAAACTTTTTCCTTCATCTTGCACCATCTCTTTAAGCATTATTTTCCTTTTTGGGATTCTGCGAGTTTCCACAGTTGGCTCTACTTCAATTTTTTGCGTTATTTCTTTGGCTGTCTTTATCCATTCATTTTTTCGTTTCTCTGCCTTTCTATAGTTTTGGTGAGATTTTCCAACATTTGTATTGTTTTTAAGAATATTATGTTATGTTTCTGTATTTCCTTGTTAACTCTGTTAATTTCTTTTAACAACCAAATACGAAATAAAGTGGAAATATTTTAATGTACGATTCAGATAGGCGGCATCAGATTTTGTTTCTGGTGTATAGATTTCTTCTTGGTTCCAACTCAGTGAGAGCGCTGATTACTCCTTGAAAGTTTTTTTTTACAAGGACATATACAACCTCACTGGTTTCTTTTAAATTCGTTTTTGTGTGCTTCTTCATGACTTCCCACCGTTATGTTGATGAAACAAAATAAGTTTATAATCTCTAGATTACTCCAAATACGTTCACTGTTAAAGGATAAGTTTATTCTGCATGTAGTCCAACCAGATTCAAGGAGTGGGCTGTGCACATGACAAATGTTGCTAATAGGTTGATATATTTTTACAGCACGATGAAATTATAAAGAAAGATCAATTTTTAAATTCCATTTTGCCTCCAGACATGCCGCCCGGGGCAGTTGCCCCCTTTTGCTCCCCCATCAATCCGGTGCTGCCCAACTGTATCTATATATCATATATATTATTTATATAGTAATGTACAATATATGTAAATTTCTGTGTAGGCACACAATCCTTATAAATATTCCGTTTGTAGCTTTAGACAAGTAGGTACCTACTTAAAATTTAAAGATTTTATTGACTTCTGAAAGAAATAACAGCTTTTCAGCTTGCGCATATGACCGTACCCCGAAATATCGACATTGATGTATGTGCTCAAAGTTATATTAATAAGAAAAATCCAAGCATATTGGAAATGAAGTATTTGAGGAAACAGGTCGATAATGGATAAAATAATAAAACGGTATAATGAGTCATACTTTACGGCGTCTATAGATAGATAGAAAAAGCAAAATTACTTTCATTTGGTGGGCATTTAGATAAACTAGATGAGAATATACAAGTGATGCAAATATTAGATGAAAAGAAAATTCTCAAGAGAAGAAATTTAATTTAGGGAAGTTGTAGTATTTATAACGTTTATTAGAAGAATGCAAAAAACAATTGAGCATCGTGATTTTGAAGTTTGTAGTAAAATGTATATTTTTTAATAGACATCCCTTTATATTATATTTTTTCAATTAATAATAATCATACGTATTTAATAACATTAAATTATAAGTATAGACAATTGAGTAAAAAAAGGCATTATTAAGCTAAGTAAAAATTACGGTAAATAGCCCTATATGCTTTATGCAATGTTACAGGAAGAACCATCAGGGGAGTCTCAGATAGTGGTACCACACCTTAACTATATAACTTGCCTAAACTAACTTAAACTAATTCTGTAAAGAGATATCTGTGAGTTAAAAGAAAAAAACAGAAAACAATGACATTGATTAATTACACATAAGAATGAAAAGCAAAGAAGAGGCGAACTTTTTCTAAACTGTAATAGTTAAATAAAAAAATAATAATAAATAGATCGCAGACTATATATAGACACATTCGACACATCCATATAAAAGACTTACCCGCAGTAAACAGATCATTAATCACTGAGCCGAAACATGTTGACGAAAGAGCAGTGATTGCAGTTACCTTTAGAAACATGGCAATCTTAAAAATTTCTAGTCACTGGATAATGAATCGTACAGCTTATAAATGTTGAATGTGAATCCCCTGTTGTAGATCGCGGTTATATGGGCAGCATACGTAAAATGTAGTATATCACGACTATGTATGTGATCCGTTTAAGTAAATATTGCGGGCTTTTCATTAACAATACGATACAGTATTTCTTACTGAAGCTAATTTCTATATAAACTTCATGTGTTCTCCTGAAGATGCAATAAACATTGCGAAAGCTTCAGCAACATAAAAAGAAGTTCTTTTCTTTTTTCCCTATTAAACTATATTCTGAAACAATTATGTTAGTTTCATATATTTATTCATAACAAAACAAAGTAAAATCACTAGTTTTGTCTTAAAAGGTGCTCTTAAATACCACTCCCGTGCTTCCAAATACTTGTTTTCTGTGATGGGAAAAAAGTTTGACATTTTATTTCTTAACAGTAATAAAATGTCACTTTTTTACGAAATTACTTTTTTCCTCGAGAAAAAAAATGAGTACTTTTCCCCCGGATAGGTACACATAAGTAAGAACACGAAGATATTCAATTCTAGAATATTTGATTACGCATGCAAAAAGTTACATTCCCTTAATGTCAAAGAGTAGTTTATTTCAAATTATAAGAATATAACTTTGAACGGCTCTAATGCTTTTATTGCTCCATCTTTTGTGACGATAATTATTATACCTGGTCTCCTTATTGAACGGGTACGGTTTACCTATTTGCAACGTATGAATTAGTTATTGCCGCAAGCAGGTGGTGCAATAAAAGCATTAGAGCCGTTCAAAGTTATGTTCTTCATTTCCATTTTGACTATTTTATTAAGGAAATGTCATTTATCAAAGACAATAATTGTCATTTTCACTTACTTTAAAAATGTTAACCTTTCCATAGTACAGTAACTGCGATATTCGACATTTAATAACTCGCAAACGGTTTAAGATACCGGTATCATATGGTATATTTTTGAAATCGGAGTAAAAAGACCATTATACAAATTTAATAATATACAGGTATTCCATTTAAAGAAAAACATTATTTTCTTTTTATACCGTTGTATCTACACGCCACTGTGTTTTTGATAGCATGCAAAAAAATTCAGTGTCAGCCACACAGCTTTTATTTAATTTTTTTTTTGTATAATAAGAATAATAACGATGATGAAGGGTGGGTAATTCATAATGAATAACCTTGTGTTAGTAATACATAGGTACTATACAGGCTGTTTCTTAATAACATGCTAATATTTACTGGGGTTATTCGTGGGTCCATTTTATGAAGAAAACTTCATATGGACATATGTCCTAAATGTCTTACTTTTAACCTGTAGGGTGCTAAAGTTAAAAAAAAAGTAATCATGTGCATCTCGCTAGACCACTTATGAGAAAAAACTATTTAAGTAACTTTGAACAACAATTTATTTAAGAGAATAACGGGGATTTTAAAAAAAGTACTTTAAGGAAAAGTAATGGCGTAACATATGTTTCTTAAAAAACCCGTAGACACCACAAGTAAAAATTAGAAAATTGATTGTGCATCAGAAAATGCATCTTGATGCATAAAAGGCGTGTACAAAATTTCACAAAAATATCTAGGGTAATACCAAAGTTTAAAAAAAAAGTTTTTTTTTAAACTTTTGCACTCTAAAGTTCAAAAGTTAAGACATATGTTCATAAGCAGTTTTTTTTTTTTACAAAATGGACCCAAGAATAACCCCCTTAAACATTAGCATGTTATTAAGAAACATATGTATACTCGTATAAATTCCTCAGAGACAATCTCCACTTTGTGCGACTGTTAGACCACAGACTATATGTGTTTCAGACTGACGCATTTTGTATTCATCCCAAGAGTTTTACTTTCTTATACGTAGTATAAGGAAGTATTGTGATGATGAAAATTTTCGACCTCGAGATTTTTGCAGATGTCCACGTTTTGAGGTCCCCTGATACCAAAAAAGTGGTTTTTAAAAAATGTCTGTGTGTCTGTCTGTCTGTCTGTCTGTGACCACGATAGCGGTCAAACCGCTGGAGATATCAATTCCAAATTTTGTATTTACGTGTATAATCTCCCTCTTGAGATCTGATTAGTTTTTCAGTAAAATCGGTAGACCGGAAGTAGCAGTTTACTTTAGTGAAAAAATCGAATTTTGCCAATATTTCGTCAAATACTAAGTTTATACAAATTTATAATGAATTCATATGTACTTAAAATTAAAATTGAGAACAATTTTATTTAAAAAGTTTTTCGAAATTCCTACCGGAAATAGGTCTTTTACTCTTATCGAAAATCGGTTTTTTGCGAATATTTCGCAAGTTAAGCATTTTAGACAGGTACGTTACGTGTATAAAAATATTTAAAACATAGTTTTCAATATCTTTTGTATAAAAAAGATTTCAAAATTCGGACCGGAAGTAACACTTTTACTCTTACCGAATAGCGATTTTTGGCAAATATGTCGTAAATTATGCATTCTATATATATTTATTAAGAGCACAAAAGTATTTAGAGTTATATTTGCAATATTTTTTGTATACATGAACTTTCAAAATTCGGACCGGAAGTACCACTTTTACTCTAAGCGAGTAGCACTTTTTTTCGAATATCTTGCAAAGTATGCATTCTATAGCGATTTATTAAGAGAATAAAAGTAGTTAGAATAGGATTTTGAATAAGTTTTGTATAAAAAAATTCTTAAGATTGTATAGTTTGAAACGCTCATACGTATAAGAAAGTCGTGTGGTGGCCACAACTCATTTTTTCTTCTTCACGTAGCGAAGCATTATTTAAAAGATCCCTAATATGTGTACTCGTAAAAATCGCAGATTGCTTGGGATAGTATAGTAACCTTTCCCATTTTGCTTCAGAAATATAATTAGTTTGCAATATTTTGAAATGTCTACATTATTATTGGATTGTAACGTACTTTTAATCAATGAAACCGTCTCTGAGAAATAATTGCATTTTTTTCCACTTTCCATTCCATAAATCTTGAATACGTGGTTTCGTAAATTTTTCGCTGCTTCTGCTACTTCCGGTGGAGTCAGAGAAAACTGTGAAATAGCTCGGAATTAGAAATGCCCTTTTTTGTGCTTTGAATATTCAAAATAACTAATAAGCTTAAGTTCGAAAATTTTTAAAACCAAACACAAAATTAAATTGACAGATATTTGATTACTTTAAAGGTTTCCTTAGCAACGCTGGTGCAATGTCACTGTAAGTACAACAGCCTACCAATTTATAACTTGAAATTTCACATCGATTGATTTTCTGACTTTAATATATTGTAATAGTAGTATATTTTTCTTTCAATATTAAATCGTCGTTTTTCCGTTACAGAAAAAAAATAATGTATTATACACGGGTAAAAACATTAGATTTTAGCTCTCGGTATTTTGTCTCCCTCCGCAAAAAGACTCCTTTTTTTATTTTTTTTTTAAATTGGGAAACACGATTTTTTTTAGCGTTTTCTAGAAAAAATGGAAGTACCATGGTGGACACTTAATTTGGATTACATTGTATATACAAACTATTGAAATGGATTCTTAGTAATCTATGCGTTATTAAACATGCGTCATCTATAGAAAATGAAAATGTATCATATAGTGGAACATACATTTCAGTTGTTTATCTTGAATAATTTTATCGTTGACTTGATGGGTAAACAAAAGAGCTTTCCGCAGAATATATTTCTTTTGTGCACCCAAATTTTATTTTTCAAAATAACTTTTTATAGGTGTTTTTATGTTAGTTTTTGTAGATATTTACGTAAGCAAAAATAATGTTAAAAGTGTTTGGGAAATGAATGACAATATTAATGTATGTACATTGTACGAGGTAGGCGTCATAAATTCTCGGCCTGACAGGCTTATAAGAGGTTCAAACGTGTTCAAACTCCGTCACGTCATGCATGCACATACGCGAGATGTACACTATAAATATGACGGTTCGAAGACTAGTAGTTTTTAGTAACTAGCCAAACAACGTGATTAGCGCACGAAAATGTCTGAAGTAACGAAAATTGAGTACCGCGCGGTCATTAAATTTTTAACACCTTATCACATTAAACAACATTTAGATGGCGTTTACGGTGATTCATCTCCTTCGTATTCGACTGTAAAAAGTGGGCAAAATGTTTGTGTTTGGGATAAGAATCCCTGGAAGATGTTGATCGGTCGGGTCGACCAATTGAAGTGATAACGCCTCAAGAAACTTCAATTATTGAACTTTTAGTGCTAGAAGATCGCCGTTTGAAGGTGAAGGAATTAGTAATGATAACAAACATTTCCGAAACAAGTGTTCGCCGAATTCTCCATGACCATTTGGGTATGAATAAAATTAGTGCTAGATGGGTACCGCTACTTCTTTCTGCTCTTCAATGTGAACGTCGAGTCAAATGTGCGCAGTCGTTTTTAAACATCTGTGGAGACGGATCAAAACCGTGGAGTCCATTGTCACAGGGGATGAAACAATGGTTCTGTTTTACGATCCTATATCGAAAAGGGAGTCCATGGAAAGGCAGCGACCTGATGAACCTCGTCCCAGAAAGGCAAAGTCGTTCAATCAACGAAAAAGGTGATGGCCACAATATTCTGGGATTGTGAGGGCATTTTGCTAATTGATTTTAAAGAGCGCAATACAAGTGTGAACATATTGTGCGTCTTTATTGCATAAATTAAGGGACAGTATTCGTGCAAAACGTCGTGGAAAATTGACAAAAGTTGTGCGATTATTGCACGACAATGCTCCCGTCCACACTGCCGCCATTTCGCAAGCTGTCATCCGCGAATGCGGCTTTCAAGAATTGGAACATCCACCGTATAGTCCGGATATGGATCCTTATATTTTTTTTTGTTTGCTAATTTAAAAAATGAGGTGTGGCCACCACACGACTTTCTTATACGTATGAGCGTTTCAAATTACAGAATTTTAAGAATTTTTTTACAGAAATTATTCAAAACCTATTCTAAGTACTTCTATTCTCTTAATAAATTTCTATAGAATGCATACTTTGCAAGATATTATCAAAAAAGTGCTCCTCGCTAAGAGTAAAAGTGCTACTTCCGGTCCGAATTTTGAAATTTCATATATACAAAAAATATTACAAATCTAGTTTTAAATACTTTTATACTCTTGATAAATTTATATAGAATGCATAACTTACGACATATTTGCAAAAAATCGCTATTCGATACTTCCGGCCTGAATTTTGAAATTTTTTTTATACAAAAGATATTGAAAATTATGTTTTAAATACTTTTATATCCGTAACGTACTAGTCAAAAAGGCATGACTTGCGAAATATTCGCAAAAAACTGATTTTCGATAAGAGTAAAAGACCTACTTCCGGTAGGAATTTCGGAAAACTTTTTAGATAAAATTATACTCAATTTTAATTTTAAGTATATATGAATTCTTTATAAATTTGTTAAAACTTAGTAGTTGACGAAATATTGGCAAAATTCGATTTTCTCGCTGAAGTAAACTGCTACTTCCGGTCTACCGATTTTACTGAAAAACTAATCAGATCTCAAGAGGGAGATTATACACGTAAATTCAAAATTTGGAATTGATATCTACAGCGGCTTGACCGCTATCGTGGTCACACACACACACACACACAGACACACAGACACACACACACACACACAGACATTTTTTAAAAAACACTTTTTCGGTATCAGGGGACTTCAAAACGTGGACATCTGCAAAAATGTCGAGGTCGAAAATTTTCATCATCACAATACTTCCTTATACTACGTATAAGAAAGTAAAAAGACCTTAGAGAAGGTAATTTTAAGGACAACAGTGAGTTGCAAGCAGCTGTTATAGAACATTTTGACGGAAAAACTTCAGATTATTTTTACAAGGGTATCGAATTATTAATTAATCGTTGTAATAAATGTATAGAAGTTAGGTGAGATTACATTAAAAATTAAAAAGTCTTATATTGTTCCAAGTTTCTTTTTTGTATATCAGGCCGAGAATTCATCGCGCCCACTTCGTATATATATATCTGTATTGATTACATCATTGCGAAAATAAGTGTGAAAGCCTCGAATAAACAAAGTTGGCATTTTGTCATTTATGTTGAAAATGCCACGAGATACGCACTGTTATTACGAAGACATATAATCTATAGACTGTGATCAATTTATTGTTTGCACAGCTGTTCCATCGATGTTATCGTCCACATGACAAAGTGGAAAATAAAAGAGATTATATTCCATATTTTCTGGATTTTCCTGAATAAACATAGGTCTTAGTTTGCTGTGGAAAATAAAGATTATTAAAAGAGAAATCCATATTCCAGTATATTTTTGATTGAGGATAATTTACATTTCATCAACAAATTTGTATATGTTCAATTGAAAGTGCATTCTTATACACATATAATTAAAAATAATACTATTATGTTACCAACAATTCGATTTGCAGGACATAATAAAATCTTATCCAAAAAAGTTATTTATAAATAAGTACCACCATAATTAATTAAGGGCCTTTGTTTCACATACTATTGTGTACCCCGGTGATAAAATTCTTATGGCTGCTATTTGAAGTATTCTGTCACACCGTTTTGTACATCCACCGTGGACTGAAAACTTTTTCGGTTGCCGAAAAATACGGAAATCGCACGGCTATAAATATAAAGTAGATACTCTAAAACCCTCCAGATCATAGTTGCAGAATTTTTTAATACGATATCGACATAAGCATTGTGAAGCAAAATAATACCACGTGAAAGCGTTCCTGAACCTTTTCGTCTCATTGCTTGATGAAATTTGTTCATAGTTTAATTGTATAGGTTTGCGTTGATATTTCATTAGCCATGGACCTTTATGGTTCAAACAAATGTTAATATCATCTAGCCTGATAAAAGTTGTACTTTAACCTTCTTTAGTGTTGGTGAATTGGGATGGTCTAAAATAATGACACCATGTTTTGGCAGCAATTATTGATGAAAAGAAGTTATTACTATTTTGGCTGAATTCATTGAGGTGCTGCAACGGCAACGGCAACTCATCCGTAAGCAGTATTGGTGTTAAAGTAAGAGACGAGGAATGCCTTGTGCACGAGGTTTGCTGTAGGCCAGCTTGTTTATGATACGATGGACAGATTGATAAAAGAAAGTTATTACCATTTTAACTGAATTCAGTGAGCTGCTGCAACGGCAACTCCGTAATAGTGATGTTGGTTTCGGTTACTTTTCAGTACTTGTAACTATCCGTTACTTTCTATTCGTTACCGTGTACTCATTCAAATGTGCGGTGCGGGAATATGTATAGTTAATATATGGTACAAACAAAATGTTGACTTATATAGTAATTTTAATATACAGTGTGTTCATTTCAAAACTTCCCACCCTAAATTTCTGGAAATCTATGAGAAATTCCCTGAAACACGTTAGAAGTACTATCGTGGAGGCCATTTCTTGATGCAAAAATTGACTCACCCACTTTAGCCCCCTGCTCCCGGAAGCTACTATGTTTTGAAACAGTCAATTTTGGCGTTTACTTTTTTTAAATTGATTCATTCGTTTAGAAGATAGTTATTTTAGATTTCAATCTATTTTACGAGCATCGAAACAAAAGCCAATATTAAAAACTTTTATAAATTTTTCAAAAACATGGAAAACAAATAATCTTATGTTTCTTTAGCTTTTTAGTTATGTTTAATACAGAATACTTTTCCTTCTTGTCCAGTTATTCATTAAACAAAATTGCATGTTTTAGGAACGTTTTTATGCCGATTTTGCGTTCATTGATTCGATTTTTGTAACAGCACAGTAAAATAATGTTTAACCCAAAGTTATCTTATTGATAAATTTACTCAATCTGTTGCAAATGTAAAACATAATCAGGCGAAAGTTTTAAATGAATGCGCTCAATTCGAAATGGGTCATTTCGGCATAAATCCTAATACATCATTTCGTAAAACTTCTGCGACAACTGGAACTTCCTTGGGTTCGGTTCATAAAATTATAAAGCTTCAAAAATTTCATTGTTGTAAATTGAAAATATGTAACAATAATCCTCATCTGTCTGTAGAAGGACACACCTAGTATCCTGAAAAAAATAATGTATGGGCAGACATCTCTTGGGAACAAGTAAGTGGTCCGCTTTTTTTCAATGGATCTGTTGGAAAATGCTATCAATACGCTAATTACACTGGTCAACAGTGAAATTGCTTCTTAGGTGAAAGTATCCAATCCTGAATGAATTCAACGTGCTGAACACGAATATCACATTGAAAAAAGTTGATTGGCTCACGTTCAAGAGATATTGACGTTTTGTCCATTGTATAGATGCTATTGCATAATGTAATGCAATTTAGTGAGAAATTACGAAATTTTGCGTCATATTGCATCACCCCTTCATGCAAAGAAGTTAATGCAGCATTTACTGTAAGTTTCCATTGAGAGTGTTGCGAAATTGATTGCGCAATATCAAGCAATAGCTAATTATAGTTTATTTATAAATGGCCGACGTGACAGTTAACTCGTGCAATGTCCGTTCATTCGCGCATATTTTTCGAAGCTCTAGCATACATAAGTGATTGCTATAGTGTAAAGTAACTAAACAGTAGCAATGCCTCGTAACTGTGTTAATAGTGCAAATAACTTATGTTATATTTGCGGAGAAGTGACATTTGCTGCACAGAAAAAGAACATCAGTGCAACAGTTAAGAAAGCGTATCATTTGTATTTTGGTTGCAAGATAGGCGACCAGGACAAAGACTGGGCCCCACACGTATGCTGCCGCACTTGTGCCGTAAATCTTTCACAGTGGCTTAATGGCAAAAGAAAGGCAATGCCATTTGCTGTGCCCATGATTTGGAGGCAGCCCACCAATCACGTTGACGACTGTTATTTCTGTATGGTACGACCAGCTTCTGGAGGCATCACCAAGAAGAAGAAGTGGACAGTTGAATACCCTAACATACCATCTGCTCTGCGACCTGTCTCTCATGGCGAAGGACTCCCAATTCCAGAACCTCCTACAGATTTTTCTATCAGTTCAGACGATGAGGATGGCCATGCGTCGGCGAGTTCTCCTCAACGTGGCAGTAAGGATGATGACTTTTCGTGCTTTGACGAAACATCTGCACCACATAAAATTACCCAGGATGAAATGAACGATCTTGTTCGCGATTTGGATCTGTCGAAAAGCAAAGCGGAGATACTGGCCTCAAGACTTCGACAGTGGAATCTTCTGGAACAGAATGTCCGAAATATGCGTACATATTACAGAAAACCCGTAGCCAATTCAGCTTTTTCTTAGTCATTTTCGTGTTCAGCACATTGAATTCATTAAGAAATGACTATTTTCAGCTTGGAAGCATGAACTTTTCGAAAATTTGTTGCCCAGTGTTATTGATGCTCTCAAAAAACAACTAGATAGAGATGGAATTTACCCCTCCTCCTCAAAATTTACTTCGTCAGAGGATTAACGCAACCCACCGTTGAATTCAAAAAGATGTTTTTGAAAGTGTACGCCGCCGTTTTGAACAACCGCTATACCAGTGTTTAGCAATCAACGAACAACATTTTGAAAAATTATTGGATTGAATTTTTCTGCAAAAAATATTTAAATTCCTAAATAACTTTGAAAACAAAAATAAAACATTTTAAGCAGTTAAAGTGTGTTTGAGTAATAGATATTAAAGTCTAAAACAAAAAATTAAACAAACCAAAGGATATTTTTGAAAATCTTCAATACCAATCGATCAATTTAAAAAAAGTTAACGCCAAAATGTACTGTTTCAAAAGACATTTAAAATAACGTATTACTCGATACCCCTTTCCATTTAAGATTCATTTTTGCATCAAGAAATGGCCCCCACGATAATACTTCTTAGGTGTTTCAGGGAATTTTTCATAGATGTCCATATTTCCAGAAATATGGAGTGGGAAGATCTAAAATGAATTTTTACCTTAAGGGTCCTCGCTAGTGGATCTGTCAACAATGGCAAAATAGCAGATTTTAGAATCCAGATATTTTTGTTGATTTTAAAGATGGAGAAAACCTTTCAACGTCAACTTATGAAGAATTATATAATCTACCCGGCTGAAGAATCAGATTTTGAAAAAAATTATCGGATTACAGAAAATTAATTAATATGTCAAAATATTAAAAACCAGTTTTCTCAAAAATCCTTCGGAGGAGATTTGTTTGCTTGGGTTCACGTTATAAATTGAATAGAAAGCTACCCGGCTGTGCACTTATTTTTCGTTCAACTATTCTTTACTTTGTTTAAAATGATTATAAAATAAATTAAAATTAGGCAACCCACATTACAATGAATTGTTATTCTGCTATAAATATTTCCCGCAGTTACAAATGTGTAAATAGTTGGTCATAAATGAATTTTTATTCGCTTAGATATTGAGTTATTATTTCAAATATTTATTATATGTTCCCTATGTGTAAAAGTACTCGGACATCCTTGGCTTATTAAATTATATGCTATGCAACCAATATTACATTTCCCATTCACTAGCGAGGACCCTTAAATAAATAAAATTTGTTAAAAGAATCATACAAAACATTCCAACTCAAAATCAAAAGTAAAATGCCAAAGCCTAAAGTATTTTTTAAGGAGTCCCCATTTTATTTACACAAATAAATGTAGAATGTAGTACATGGCAAAATTTATTTTACATTGCATCAATACAATAAGTTCAAACAAAACTTTAATAATGAAATCGATCTACGCAAATACAAGTAATACTAATAATTGGTTATATTCAAATATTTTGTACAAAATTATTTACTCTAAATTCTATTTTTTAATAAAATATTTCAGACAAGAATGCGTTGTAAAATTGTATATTATGAGAGTAACTGTTTGGCAAAGTAACGATTATTTGAAACCAGTATTCGTTACTTCGGATCTTATCGAGTAACGCATACTTTAGTAACGGATAGTTACATTTGCAACACCACTAATCCGTAAGAAGTATTGGTATTTAAGTAAAAGACGAGGAACGCCTTGTGCACGAGGTTTGCTGTAGGCCAGCTTGTGTATGATACGATGGATAGATTCTTTACTGACAAAAATATTTTTTGAAGCGACTCAGTGGGGCTGAAAGCCCTGAAAGTTGGCATCAATTTAACGGCTTAAGCAAGAATGCTGAATGTTGATACATTGATTTTTAACGACAAAAGTAGCATCTACATAAAATTAGGCCCGAAGTTATTGAACCTCGTCTGATTTCCTTAAACAAGTCACACATATAAATTTTCGCGTGATGGAGCTTTTATTGGCATCTAATCAATCACAGACATCATATGTTTTATTTCAAAATAAATATACATTTTTATAAATGTAATAAAAGTAACTAAAACAAGAGTATGTTCTCTATATATTATTTATTAAATAAAAACAAATAATAAGTTAAACATATTTTTTTCTATCCAAATGTTTGGTGTGTTTCTGACTTAAAATTAAAAATTAACAAATGTCATCTTCAGAATAGAAGGTTTCTTCGTCTTCAGTACTGTCTTCGTCGTCGTCATCATCTTCGACGTCAACTTGACCAGATGGTGATTTTAAGAGCTCTAATACCTCTTTCGGTAGAGCTCGCATATTTTTCTTTGGACTTTTTCTTTTGTCCACCACCACATGATCTGAGCTTAGCAGAAGCATATTAAAAGTATCATACTTTTTTTTTCTGTCGCACTTTATTGAGTTGTGTTCCCTAAACCTTTTGAAGTCCTTGTTCCGTGCTTCTTAGAAGTTTGTGATTGTCCTGCTGCCTTAAGACTCATTTGTGCGGCATAACTTAAAACAGCAATAGAAGTGGATTCCCTAAAAACTTTGTCTTCAGCCGCTTAGTTCGTTTTGCACCAGTTTCGAAAAGAACTTGAAGGCGACGTCTACGTGTCCGTTGCTGTTTTTCTGAAGGAAACGATATCGATGTATTCAGCCAATCTTTATTTGTAAAAGAAACCTTTCCTTCATTCTAGAGGCCTTCGTCCAACGTGCTCTAAACTGTGAGAAGAAGTGAGCTAAAGTGTTATTTAAAACTTTTACATCCTCTTCCCGACAATTAGTTCGAATTTTCATTTCTTCTCGCAAAAACTTGAACCTTTGTTTCATTTCCAGTATTGGTGCAACTTGTCATGATGTCGAATAGTTCTTGTCGACTTAAAAAAAGTTTAGTTGAGGTCGTTCCTGTAAATAAAAATTAATAAATAGTTACATATCTAAAATTGTGTTAACTTTCGCAAAATACAATATCTGCAAAAAATTTAAATATTCTCGAAATGTGCAAGAAATGTTAACGTGTGAATAATATATAAAGTCCAATTATTAATATAAAACTAAAACGTGATCTAACTTGATACATAACTATTTTCATGCATACTTTTTGCAAATATGTACAACTCAGTAGGTATACATTTACATAAGCCATTATTTATAACATTTTATATAATCTAAATGATTTTTATGGCGATAAATGTTTGTGATTTATAAATACATACCTGATATTGAAGGCTCCATAGCAAAAAACTCAAATATTATAAAAAGTTTTACTACAATGAATTCATAAACACATAGCAAATATAACACAAACACATAGACGTCTACATTCTTAAGCAGTTAGCGAAAACTAGAGCTGTACCGTTGAGTACAGGTACATTTAAAATACTCCTAATCCTGCTTTCTAATAATGCATAAGATAGTGGTAATTAAGAAAATAATTGTATGGAGGGTAAAGACGACATTTCATGTTTTGATTTTTTGCCAGGTAGAAACCCTGCTTGCCCCACTGTGCGACTTGACGAAATAAATTCGTTTGAGGAGTCGACAATACTATTGTCAAAGCATATATGGAGAAAATAAAATAAATTGAATATTAAAAGATCCTTTCTTTCATCCGTCTAATGGAATTACAGTCGTATATTTTAAAATTATGGAAAAAAAACGATAATTAAATTATTCAGCAGTGCAAAATTAAATCATATTAAATACAATTAATTACGAATCGAATTACTGTTTTAATTTATGTTGAGCTTCTGTAGTTCTTTTCGTCAATTTGCTCTAAAACTAATTCTTTACAAATTCCAACAAAAAACGTTCAATTTTATTTTAGTGATTATTCACTTCGCCTAACATCCACGAATAATATAAGTTTCGCACAGACAATACCGTTCGTGCCGTGATGCTGTTTTCATCATTCAAGTCTAAGCAGTGTTGCTCGATTAGGTGGACATTTCCAGTTTTTTCTTCCTCCCGCGAGGCGCTCGCTTGTTCTTTTATAGAAACAGACGCGGTTGTCCGAGCACGAGCCTCTCGTACTATCTACCACCGCAAAGAGCTAGAGAAGGAGCAAGAGGAGAACCCAGTTTCACATCCTCTCTCCTTTCTTCGTACCACACCGGAGTACTGTACCGTCACGAACTTGCCGTCGTCGTCTTCGGGGAGGAAGAGAGCGCAAAACACGGACACAGGAGCAGAGGCCTCCATAGAAACACACATTTCTACTTTTCCAGCGCATGCTTCGATGCACAACATCGCGATCGCCGACCGCTTAGACCGTGCCGTTTACGTTACTACGTCGGTGTTGTGTAGAGAGTCGAATGTAGCAGTTAAAAGGGTGTGCGGTCTTGAATTACATTCCTCCGGGAACGGTTTGTTTATTTATTTAACGATGCGCCGGTTATTAATTTCGATTTCGTCGATATGTTCTTCGCGCTCGCCATTTATTTGTCGCAGAACGAGTTCGTTAAACAACCAGTGGCCGTAAACGGTACCAAAATCACTACATAATCGCTTTCCTCTTTCTCGTCTTTTCATTCTGCGAAAAGTTTAATTTATCAAATCGGTTTTGTGGCCTGTTATGTGACTCGAAAAGAATTAACAAACGCCACGAAGATGATGGACCAGGGCATAAGGCGTACGTATCATCCAACGTCAATTAAAGTTTGTGCACATCAGTTCTTTCTTGTGTTTTATATAACGGCGCTTGTGTCTGTAGATGGAGCAAGTTGTCTTGTGTTTACCTGCATGCAAGTAACTAGTTTTCTGCGGTCGTTACTTGATTTATGTAGCTGTATTTTCGAAAGCCTGTTTTATTTTTAACGCCAGCGGCTTTTGTTTTCATTTCTTTTCGTGCTTTTGTGACACCCCCCTCCCAGCTCGACCACCATCTTCAACAGCACACTTTTAGGCAGAAAGACGCACCTGCAGTACCAGAATCAACAACAACAACAACAACAAAAACATCCTTCCGTCAGTAAGCAAGTAAGTAATTTCATGTGGGCCAATTGTACGAAAACAGTACCAACCAACCTGTTGGGAATAATCAACGGTATCGACTATATTAAGTATTGCTCCAACCTTGCGTATGTTATAAATATTTGACGAAGTAATTCTATGGACAAGATTGATTTTTCCCAAAATGAATTATTTATTGACGATATCATCATAGGGCAAATAGCGGGGTATGGAATACTGCAGGCTGCTTTGGTAAATTACTGTCTTGGGGGAATTATAAATATATCTAAATATAGATCGTTTTTCATTGTAATAATACTCTAACTCACTGATAGTTTTGTTGTATTGATCGAATATAGTGTCATTAATGTATGACGTTCTAAAGCATATGGTTTAAATGCACATTGCTATTGTTACCATACATGTAATAAATTAGTAGTGCGCACAGTCGATTTTCTTTATTATATTCCTATTACTGTTGTTCTCAATGTGAAATTGCCAAAAGTATATTAAAAATAAATGAGATTCGATAACGTAATAGTCCAAATTCTAGTTTAAAATATGCTAATTGTAAAAGAATTCCTTTTGTTGCTTCTTAAAGAGTTTTTACAATATGAATAAGCATATGTTTATGTTTGAACTAAACAGTTCTTCCTTCTCTTGTACTCATTTGAACAAACTCGTTTCAAATAAGAAAACAAATTTCAAGGGAAAAATTGTGATTATGAAACGAAGAAAAAATGAGGGCACCAGACGATTTTCTTATATGTATGTACCTTCCGAAATGTGTATACAAAATTAAGTTTTAAATTCTATATCGTGTTAATAAAATAAAATCGGTAAAAATGTTACTTCCGGTCCGAATGTTAAAAATCTTTTTATGCAAAAATTATTCCAGATCGAGCTCAATATACTTTTATTCTCTTATTAAATCTCTATGGAATGCATAATTTGAGAAATATTTGCAAAAAACTGTTATTCGATAAGAGTAAAAGTGTGACGTCCGGTTCGAACTTTGACTTTTTTTATACAAAAATTATTCCAAATGCATCTCCAAGTACTTTTGTGTTTTTAATAAATCTGTATAGAATGCATAATTTGCCAGATATTCGCAAAAACTGCTATTCGATAAGAGTAGAAGTGTTACTTCCGGTCCAAAATTTAATTTTTTTTATGAACATAATTTTTTCCAATTCATGCCTAAATACTTTTCTGTTCTATATATGTAGATGCATAATTTGCGAGATATTCGCAAAAAACTGGTTTTCGCTAAGACAAAAGACCTACTCCTCTGGTAGGAATTTTTATAAAATTTGTCTAAACCTACTTTTTAGTACGTTTGTATTTTTTTTGAAATTTCTCTAAACTTAGTAGACGAGATATTTGTGTCTTTTGATTTAAACATTTCTTAATTTAGAATGAATTATCCCAAAGCTCGAAAAAATTCTTTCTAAACCAGCTGTTGCCGCTACTGCCCTGAATAGCTGCTCACATCATTGTAAGAATTCTTTTTTTGACCATTTTGCGTCAGAAATTGCAAGTGATTTCCACCAAATCATTGGATTTGTTGTTTGGAATTGTGCGGAAAATAAATACTTTGGAAATGGAGAATACTTTGTTGTAAGAGCCATAACAAGCGGAACAAATTCTGGGTTTTTTGAATTTAGTGAAAAAGTGGTTTTTAAAAAATGTCTCTCTCTCTGTGTGTGTGTCCGTGTGTGTGTAACCACGATAGCGGTCAAACCGCTATAGCTATCAATTCCAAATTTTGTATTTACGAGTATAATCTCCCTGTTGAGAACTGATTAGATTTTCAGTAAAATCGGCAGACCGGAAGTAGTAGTTTACTTCAGTAAAAAAATCGAATTTTTCCAATATTTCGTCAAGAACTAATTTTAAACTAATTTATAAAGAATTCATATGTACTCAAAATTAATTTTGAGAGAATTTTATTATGAAAGTTTTTCAAAATTCCTACCGGAAGTAGGTCTTTTACTCTTATCGAAAGTCAGTTTTTTGCCAATATTTTGCAAGTCATGCTTTTTAGACAGGTACGTTACGAGTATAAAACTATTTAAATGATAATTTTAAATATCTTTTGTATAAAAAAAATTTCAAAATTCGGACCGGAAGTACCACTTTTACTCTTACCGAATAGCGATTTTTTGCAAATATGTCGTAAATTACGCAATCTATATATGTATATATTTATTAAGAGTACAAAAGTATTTAGAGTTGGATTTGCAATATTTTTTGTATATATGAAATTTCAAAATTCGGACCGGAAGTAGCACTTTTACTCTTAGCGAGTAGCTCTTTTTTTATTGAATATCTTGCAAAGTATGCATTCTATAGCGATTTATTAAGAGAATGAAAGTACTTAGAATAGTATTTTGAATAATTTTTGTACAAAAGAATTCTTAAAATTGTATAGTTTGAAACGCTCATACTTATAAGAAAGTCGTGTGGTGGCCACACCTCATTTTTTATAATGTGAGTATCATATCAGAGAACGAATAATTTGATTTCAGGAGTTGTTTGAAATGTACCTATCAAGCAGTAAACAAAAACCGGGGAATCACAGAATTGTATCCACGAAACGCACTGTTGGGGAGCAAGGTGGGAGCACAGCTGATAAATTAGAGCGAGATAGAGTCCTACTTACAGAACCTTTTATTTTTTCATCATCCTGTTACTTTTTCAATTTTACGCAAAAGATCAAAAAAATTTTGGCTCCACTATTTATTTCGTTAAAAATACGTAAATGATATACCGTTTGACTGAAATAAAAGTAGATATAGGGAAATACAGACACGCACACATGTGCATGCAAACATGAAATGGAGGGGTACGATAGTAGGGGAGTACAGATGAGTTCATATCGGGACACCGGGGTACCCAGGCTTTAGTGCAAAACGTTGAAAGTTAGTATGTAGACGTTTGCTTTAAGGAATTGCTACGCTCTTTACGGCTTTTGTATAATATTTTGGTAACTGATGTATAATGTATTAACATTGAACTGAAACAAAACTCTATAAAATTTATAACTAAAATAAAATTCTTATAAAAAAATTAAATAAAATTCTCACATTTAAAACGAAACAAAATATTAAATGAACTATACAAAATTTAATGTTGAAGATATTCAAATGTATGTCCCTCTTGCATCAAGCAGTACCCTAAACGATTATAAAACCCATTTCGTACATTCGATAGCATTTCAGGAGTAATCATTTGTATGGCGTTAAGAATTTGTTCTCTTAAGCCATCCAAATAAATCGCTCTATTTCCTTCAGCGGTATTAATATTTGCGAGATTGCTCAGATAGTATGTACTATCGCTAACACAAAAAACTAGCACAACTTTGTTTTGGCTGTGTAAAACCGACGCATATCAATAGCTGTCAGTTAAAACGAAATTATTTGAAGCTGTCATTAGTCGTGCCGCAAGTCAGTTTGATTGATAAGGTAAGAATAATTACTTCTAGAAAAACCACGACAGCGACAACTGTCCTATACACTCTGCACGGAATGTAACCACATGGTTCCGAGATAAGAATATTGAACTAATGCTCTGGTCTGCACATAGTCCTGTTCGCAACTCAATCGAAAATGTTTGGAGTTGTATGATAAAAAATCAGAAAGAAATCGTCAGCCGGTAACCGCAGAAGAACAAATTGAGGGCACATGGAATACACAAAAACAAGAACAAAATTTAATAAGACCTTTTATATCTTCCATGCCTCTTCGTTTACAGAGTGTTACCGACAAAAACGAAGGAATGACTAATTGTTATTTTATTATTCTTTGCTTTTGTTAATTGTATTTTCTGATATTAAAAATTAAATTACATAACCTCATATTATTTTGTGTGACAGAAGTGCCAAAAGCCTGAATGACATTAGCACAATTAGCAAAATTCATGGCTATCTGGAATAATATTTGTCCTAGTTTTTTATGTTACCGATAGTACGTTCACGCTCTAAAGTTACGGAACGAATGTGTTGTCCCCGCTCTCGATCTCCCCACTATCTCCCCACACCACCGGTATTATACATAGGTACATGTTTATGTGTGTGTATTTAAAGATGCATATTAACTTTTAACTACGACAATCTGTATATCAATTAATAAATATCAAGATATATATGGCGATATATATGTTGATATATATCACTTGATATATATCTGCCAACCCTGATCAAAAGCAAGTAAAATAAGTAATAAAACGTCAGCAAATTGAAACAAAATGACAGCGATTGTACATATTCAGTATAGGTATGTATTTGTATAACAAGAAAATATCCTAATCTAAGGTTTTTTAGGATACCACCACATTTCACATGAGATTGATTCTACTACGTATATGAAAGTAAAAGGTGTATAATAAAATTTATAGTATATAAAAAAGAAGTAAAATCAAATTTCTAAACTGTTAAAGTATAGATAATTAAAATGTCAGTAATACTATGTCGGTGATGTTTTATATGAGTGTGAGCATTTATGTATGTCCGAGGTAGATTTCCAAACTATTTAATCGATTTGAATAATTCCATCATCATTGGAAACGATATTTTTTAACATTAACATTTCATTACGACAGCTTTTCAAGAAAGCGAGTAATAAATATCACCGTGCAATAAATATCTCCATTGCAATCGTGAGTATTGCACGTTGATACTCCAAATAGAAAGTATCGTAAAGATGTAAGTATAGTATGGTCATGTATTTATTGCATGCATAGTTCAAATTTTAAAATTTTGACTTAGCAGTTTGTTTTCGCACTAGTTTGTATTTTATAGAAAAAAAATTGACAAGTAAGTTGATAATTTTTTTTTTAATGACACATTACTCCATATAATTTTCTTTACTTTTTATATTTTAACGGAAGTATTAAAATTTGGTATCAACCGGATACTCCTAATAAAGTGTATGTTAGTGCCCGATTGCACTAACATACACTTTGGATGTGGATGTTATACATTGTACAATTCAACGCCTAGAATGAAGTGTTGCAAAATT
This sequence comes from Amphimallon solstitiale, assembly GCA_963170755.1. NCBI lineage: Eukaryota > Metazoa > Arthropoda > Insecta > Coleoptera > Scarabaeidae > Amphimallon > Amphimallon solstitiale. Next base: position 85,116,367 of record OY720679.1, read on the forward strand.
GTACTCAATCATACTCTGATCTGAAAATATAATTAACTAATACCACCACTAAACGTGTTTAATCACATATATTTATTAATGATTAATTATTTTATTTATGCGAATATTAATTTATATGAGTTATCAACATAAAATAGACCCGGAGCACAACTTCTGTTAACAATATTAGCTAATTTATTGCTAGACCAAATCACGACGACGGTGCAACAAAAATACACCTAACCAGGAGTTTACTAATTAGAATTAACTAACTAATACTAGGTACTCTTCTTAACGACTGAACCAATTCATTTACCGTTGAAAAGAACTTCTTCATATTTCAATTCCTCGTCACTAGGTTTCTGACTCACCTGGACCACACTGCGTCCCAGTCGAGAGTCTCAAAGTATACTAAAATGTTCTTCCGTGTATCTTTTTACTTTTATTTTGAATACCCTGAAACTCAGCAGTTCTTAATTTTGGACACAAGTTTCTTAAATACGTATCTCTATGGTTCCAAAGTGAAAACTCCTTTTCCCCACGACGCTATCCACTCCAGGGATATAAGTCATCGTTATGCCGTGTACTGTACTTATGCATATCACTTAACCTCTGCAGAGTGAAGTTGTTCTTCTGAATGTTATGTGCTAGCTTGTAAACTGTTATGTATTCCTCCAGTCCAGCTATTTGTTTAATACTGAGTAGTCCCGTATCTCTGTATGTATATATGTATTATCAGTATGGGTATACCAGTCCAACTTCAGGATTACCTTCAGGGCCTTGTTTTGAATTACCTGCATAGATTTTATTAATGTTTTTGAACATTTTCCCATGCCACCATTAGGTAGCCTGTTTTCGAGGTGAAATGGCTATGATATATCATTAGTTTTGTCTTTCAACATAGCCGACTTCTTTTTATTGCCCCTATTATGGGTGTCAGCCTTTCCTGAATGTAGACCGCATGAGACCCTCATCATAATTCCCAAGTACTTTATCGTGTTTACTTCTTTAAGTTTTTCATTAGATATGTTCAACCTCAGTTGTATTGACTGTTTATTTTATTGTTGAATGGTGATATAAACTGTCTTTTTTGTGTTTAATGTTAATTTCTCCCTAACTAGACATTGGTCCAGTTTTTTTAGATCTCTATTTATTTTGTTTTCTATTTCTTCCCTACTTTTTTTCTGTATAAATTAATGCCGTCGTCGTATCATATGCATAGATTACATATTTTCCTTGTAGGCTAATGCTGCACAACGATTGAATGTACGATAGGTATAGTATTGGTTCTAAGAACGAACCCTGCGGAACACCTGTTGTTAATTCTGTAGGTTGACTAATTGTGATTGGTCCAGCCCTATTTTAGTTAGTCAAGTTCTTTTTTCCGGATACGGTCCAATCATCTTGCCAGCAATGCCCCGAATCCGAAGTTCCTCCAGACTATCAACGAGTATGCGATGCTAAACCGTGCCAAAAGCTTTATTTAAATCAAGGAACAGCACTGTGACAGTTTTTACTATCAAGGCATACATTATATGCATGAACTCAAGTACTGCTGCTTCCTTATTGCTGATTGGCTGAAATTCAAATTGATGTTTATCAAATTATACTGTATTAGTTATAAAATCCACGAGTCTTTTCATCAGTACTTTTTCATATATCTTTCCGAGAGTGCTTATCAAAGATATTGTTGGTCTGGAGCAGGATGGATCACCTTTACTGCCACCCTTATGCACAAGTTACAATTGATTCTTTTATCTCCCCCTGAAAACTTTCTACTTTTAAACTATGGTTTATTAGTTCAACGATTGTGGGCAGTGTTACATTACTTAACATCTTCATATCTATATGATTGTTATCCTCTTTTTCCCAGGGGCAGAGTTGCTTTGGAGGCTAATGGTTTTTCTCGATAACTATTTAAGGAAACGTATAATAATTACTATTACTATATAATGAATGGTAATAAATAAAAGATATTAATTTCCACCGATACTGCAACGCTAATAGGGACGGAAGGGTCGGTTACAGTTTATTCTGATACATGGAAAGTTCCCGTTATCAACTAAGTTCCTTTTGTCACATTTAGCCAAGACTCACTATCCGGGGGGGGGGCACATTTATGGGGCAATTTGGTTTCGATTTCGAGCGCCATCTGACGAGGAAGCAGGGAAATATTCGTGATTAGTTGTAAACTAACATTGTAGATGACTCTGTGTAGGAATTATTTGATTTATTTGTGCAGAAGTGGTTGTTTGAAGTTTGTTTTCTAATTTGTTTTAAATAGTGTATTATTTAAAGACTTATTATCTTGTGTTAGTTTATAAATTTTCTTTGTTGATTTATTAGTTCAGAAGTAGTTTTTATTGTTAGTTTGTTTTAAATAGTGTATTAGTGTAAAAAGACTTTTTATCTTGTGTTGGTTAGAGGTTTTCTTTAATTATTTTCGCCATACACGTAAGTAAGCCTATATCTAATGAATATTAGCTTTCAACCAGTTATTCCTCCATACAATGAATTTATTTTCTAAATTTTGGAACGTTAACATGGACAGCAGTCGATATATACGGAAATGTATCACAAGTAATTGTGTTATTTTTTGATGTGTTTCATGCTTAAAAAGAGTATACCCCCATACATTACGGATTACCTTCTTAAGTAATCTTTTTTGCAACGATTCCTTTAAATGTATGTAATCACACCTGTTTTTTGTTAACCACTGGAATCAATAATTACACTAGTGTGCGATAAGAACACCTATGCTGAATCTAGAAATATTTATGTATTTTTTTTTTTGATAATTCAATATATGTATATAATTATTTACGTGTTTCTTTTAAATTTAATAGATATGTAATCAAAAAAGTAAAACAATTTATAATTAATACTATAAAAGGAATAATTTAAATAAGCCGGTTTAGATATCAACCTTTGAATGCAGACTTTATTGAAGTTCAACACCTAGTTTGTCCAATAGTACTATGCTTCCTCGATAGATGTCACTCAAAATACATATCTAATAATTTAACATTAAGTGTCCTTTCTCTTTGGGTATTCTCTGCTCACTATATAGCTACGTATTTAAAAAAAACTTTACCTTTTACATACTCATCAGTACAATTTGATGCCAATGTTAGTTCATCATTCAATATTTGAATCATTCCTTATTCTGAGACAAGAATAGGTTACTATTACTGCACTCTCTATTAGTACAAACGAGATCAAATATCTGTCTCTCATTAATTTATCTCACAATCATTTGGTAAAGTATTTACATTCACCTGTAGAAAGAATTGAACTTGAACTACATATGCATTTATTAGGTTACAATCGAACCTTGGGTTTCATTTATTTGACTCAAGAAGAATTACAAGAATGCACGTGTGTACGCGTTCATTTGTTCAAGGCATTTCGCTTTAAAGAAACATGTGTTTGGTTATGTGCGACTTCAGTTAAATGCTAATTTCGAGAAATATCCCATTAGCATTTACGGGTCATGATTCTGTATACAATCAATCGTATTGTATTTTGTCAAGGTATTCAAGATCTTAATCGCCGTCTATTTGAGAAAACATACATGTGTGTATGTATTTTGTATGTACCTATATTTGGGTTTGTCCACTGTAAAGAACGATTTAAAATGTTAATTGGCTTTATATTTATGGATTTCATTATACTGTCAGTACGTCGTTTTTTTCAGAATCAATAGAGGAAAATCAAAACATGTGCCATAAATAATATTTGACCTACAATTGCTTTTATAGTATTGGAATTGAATAAATGTATGTAATTAATAATTACTCGATACTTAACAATGCAGCAAACTAAGCAACTGTTGTATAAGGATTTTCTTTACATATAAAAAATCTGGACTACGATAAATGGGGTGTAAGAATCATAATTTTTCAAAAACACGTCGAAGTCCCCACATGTGTGATAATTGTTAATATGTTTGGTACTTGAAAAAAATGTGTTGCCAGTGCATACTGCACCAATAACTGGTTTTCCACTACTTGGCACTCATCAGAGTGGTGGAGTTTCCAGGTACAGTACACAGACCGAATCCTGACCGCTGGTAGGAGTCCTCGAGCTATAAGTCGCGCAGACTTACAGGTCAGTGTACGACAGAGAAAGTATTCGGAAAAAAGAAATGATAACATTCGTTCATCATCGCATACATTAGCCGGACGAAAGAGTAAATGCAGATAAGAAATTGTAATATAGTGAAAAGAGATACATAAAATGCCAATATATTGCACTTCAATGTGTAACGCTTGATAATTTTTCCAGACTGCTCGTGCTTATCTAATATTATAAGAATCCACTACGCATCTTGTGGGAAGGGCATCTCACCGATCAGGTCTCAATCTGCGAGCTGTAAGTAGGGAGCATTATGAAAAAAATCTGTGGGCTGATCCTCATTGACTAAGAATTGTCTTGGATCAATGTTTTGAATGATATCAAGCATTTCTAATAGAGTTACTTTTTGTTCAATGCATACTTTTTTATTTAGTTTAGGACTTCGCATGGCGATAAGTCAGAGCTGTATGGTGGGTGCTCAAGCGTTTTTTGCTGTATTTATACCAGTTAAACTGCTTAAAATCTTACTTTCACTCTAACCCATGAAAGTGTATCCTCCCGAACTGGTCTTGCAGTCAGCGGCGAATTTCAGTTGGCATTTTTATGAGTGCGCAACTTAATTATGATGCGTTGCGCAATAGACACGTATATATTTACTTCAGTAATCGTGAAAACTACTACACAAAGCTATGGATGGATCTGTTAAGCTGAATCCTGTACTCTGAGCATCCTGGCCAATCAAATTCAACCGCTCCATTACACCCCCACCCCTCCTGTCACGCTGTCAAGGCTCATTTAAATTTGATTTTTTTTTTTGATAAATTATTCCAGATTTAGCCATAAGAGTACTAATATACTTTAAACAAATGTCCGAAACTTCGATCTCCACCTAACATTTGCAAATACACGTTAAAGTGTTTGTTCGTCTATAACTTTCAGTCCATTTTTAATTACTGTTTGCATCTCTTCTAAAGAAACGGCCATTTTATTAAAAATTACTAAATGTTTTTGGCATACGCTTATTTGGTGATGTCCAATTTGCGCATATAGTCTTTTCAGATACTGAATGATGCTTAGTTCATAGACATATGAAAATGGCATTATACAGCTAAAAAGTATTGTTAATATAACTACAATTTTTGTAATCCACACACGCATTTTACTGAATTTTAGCAATTTTGTATTTGTCAAAGTAAAGGAAATGTTTTTCTTGATTTAACGTTGTTAATATACATATTTTTGATGAAATATTTCGTATGTTAATATTGCAAATTATTCTACTGTATTTAAGTAATTTTCTAATTACCTTACTTCAGATTTTTTTTAAATATGAGCGCAAAAAGATGTTACTTTTAACTACTAGTGAATGCTAGTTGAAGTAATAAAATTTGAAATCAATAATACATTCTTCCTGTTGCATATACAATATTTACGAGTCTGTAGTCGGGTGAATTGACGACAGTGGATGATCTATAAGTGGTAATGAGCGAATTTTGGGGTGAAAAGACACCAACATAAAGAATGGACCTAAAAGTAGTACACGATTATGTATACAGTATGGAAACTACTTATGGAATAAATTCAGTAACTTCCAAATTAATGACATTTGTCGAAAATGCTGGAACAGGTCAATTTTTATTTATCATAATAGTTATTGTGAGTTGTTACACTTGTTCATGGCGTCACCCATTTTTGAACTATGACGTCACAGCCATTTGTTTTTAATGTAATGCAACAATTTTTGTTTTAGTTTTGGATAGTACTCTTAGCAGCTTTTGTAACGAACCCTACGTGATATTTTTATAAAAACAAAAAAAAAATAATAAAAAGAAGGAATCAACACGAATAAACTGTGTGATAAAATTGATAGCACCTGACGATAGTAGAATACGAGAAAAATAGTAGTTTTAATTTGATGAAAAGAATAAGTAAACTTTGACGTTTTTATAATTGTTGTTGTGGTTGTGGTTGGAACGTAAAAATGTAAAAATCTCAAAAACTGTTGAAAACAAAGTTAAGCAGTGAAGTTCATTGAAAAATATTTAATAGTACTATCTACGAATTTATAAAAAAATATAGCATTCCATTAAAAAAAATGCGTATGACGTCACAGCTCTAAAGAATATGACGTCACTAATAGGTCCAGTGATTTAAAACCAAAGCAATTTAAAATAAAAGTTGACTACAAAAATATTATTCGTTTTGAAATTAGTGAATTTATTCCATAAGTGGTTTCCACACTGTATATGTTAGAACTTAATTATTATGGTGCAAGAAACAAATAATGTAGACGATAGCTTTGACAATATTATTTATACGATTTTTTGTATATTAACGATTAAGATTTATTACAAATTTATGATTATGCACTAGTCTTGAGGTTTCCTTCAGTACCGCATCTTGTTTGATAGAGTTTGTTAAATATATGTTCCTGGGCACTTCTCCGTTTTCTAAATTCACTTTGTGACGTATTTAAATGTTGGCTCTACCATTTTCCTGATTTTCTTTTTCCATAATCCGTTCATATACTTTTACCACTGTACTTAATATAGTTATTTCTCTGTAATTGTTACAATCTTCTGTTGTTTCCGTGCTTATAAATTAGATCTCCCAAAGCATCTCTCCCTACTCCAAGATTTCCCATATTCTTAAACATCTCTTAGATTCCTGATTGCTTCTATCAATTCTTTTTTCTATGCTTTCGTCATGTATCTCAAGTATAGATATGATGATATTTTGAACATAAAACAAAATTTTATGTTCAAAACATTCGAGTATATCGTTTGGAGTAGGTGAACCATATATTTAAAGCGTACAGTTGTCATTTCTTGATTTTAGGTATTCTCCCAGAAATAGTATTATAATAGTATAAATTCCATATTATTCGACTGGTGAGATTCATTAAATGTTTTTGTTTTATGAAACTCTCAAAGTATTGAACAGAAAATGCGCAATTGTTCTACTTCACATCTATCTGTTTGTTAACAAATGCAAATGTATTTTTAGTGAATTCTGAATACTATATTTTGCCTGGCCAATAAAACAAAAAGGTACCTGCTTTGTCATTTTCTTCTTTGTTCCAGCTGTCTAACAAACGTTACAGGCCGTAGTTATTGGCCAACTGTTAAAACAACACCGGTGCGCGTACGGTAAATGCACATTCGTTTCAGTTTCACATGGTATCTGTCGAACCGGCGAAGTGTAACAACACTGCCATTGTTTTCTCCTTAAGGAGACTTTTTAACATTTTAAAAGCTATTATTTAGTTACTTCATATCTATTTTTATTTATCATATCTATTTTTATTTATTATAAGGGGGATTTCGGGGTCACGACATTACTTTATGTGAAAAGAATTGCCATATTTCATTCACTTACAAGACTAAATGTCAGTATACTTATCATTCTACTGAGTTGACAAATGATGGTGACTGTAATTATACGTCACGAAGTGATATTTAAAGTATTTATGTGTATACCTTACATAAAACAATGTCATAACCTAGTACCACAATAGAATTCTTGCTGCATGTAGAAAAGCATGCTAATAATGTATGCGTTTATTATGGTCTAACTTGCGATAGGAAAGGTATAAATGATCAACTGTAGTAATTCCCACGTACTACCATATTTATCAAATGAAGAAATGAGGTGTGCCACCACACGACTTTCTTATACGTATGAGCGTTTCAAATTATAGAATTTTAAGAACTTTCTTATACAAAAATGATTCAAAATCTTATTCTAGGTACTTCTATTCTCTTCATAAATCTCTATAGAATGCATACTTTGCAAGATATTATCAAAAAAGTGCTACTCGCGAAGAGTAAAAGTGCTACATCCGGTCCGAATTTTGAAATTTCATATATACAAAAAATATTGCAAATCCAGTTCTAAATACTTTTGTATTCTTGATAAATATATATAGAATGTATATAACTTACGACATATTTGCAAAAGATCGCTATTCGATAAGAGTAAAAGTGGTACTTCCGGTCCGAATTTTGAAATTTTTTTTACAAAAGATATTGAAAATTATGTTTTAAATACTTTTATACTCGTAACGCACTTGTCTAAAAAGCATGACTTGCAAAATATTCGCAAAAAACTGATTTTCGATAAGAGTAAAAGACCTACTTCCGGTAGGAATTTCGAAAAACTTTATAAAGAAAATTATTCTCAATTTTAATTTTAAGTACCTACATATGAATTCTTTATAAATTCGATTAAACTTAGTAGTTGACGAAATATTGGCAAAATTCGATTTTTTCACTGAAGTAAACTGCTATTTTCGGTCTACCGATTCTACTGAAAAACTAACCAGATGTCAAGAGGGAGATTATACACGTAAATACAAAATTTGGAATTGATATCTCCGACGGTTTGACCGCTATCGTAGTGACAGACAGAGACAGACACACAGACATTTTTTAAAAACCACTTTTTCGGTATCAGGGGACCTCAAAACGTGGACATCTGCAAAAATCTCGAGGTCGAAAATTTTCATCATCACAATACTTCCTTATACTACGTATAAGAAAGTAAAATGGAATTCACATTTTTGATATACAATAACATTATACGTTTGATACGTATTAACATTAATAATTTCAAAAGTATTCCAAGTGACTTCGGATGTGGCCCTCGGCAAAAGTAAGACGCAGTTTTTAATAGAAATCCAGATTTAAAAACTTTGCGGCAATTGTGTATGGGGAGAATGACTCAAAATCTAACTGCTAAATACGCTGAAATAAGAGAATATTTCCAGTACGCACCTATAACCAGTTGCGATGTAGAAAGGACGTTTTCTATCTACAAGGATGTACTTAATTCAAAGAGAACAATCCTTACAGAAGAGTAAATGAACAAATAATAAGACATTTTGTATTTTATAGATCACCAGCCACTTGTTATCCAATTATATAAATAAAATTAAAACATCTTTAAAAATACAACATTTCAATAGTGCGCCCATGGGCGATGAGTCGTCAACCGTTCGTGTCCGCGACCTAATAATAACTAATAAAACAACTTTTCTACCAACTGTATAGTCGCTTAAACCTTAACCGCCATGTATGGTATATTCGCTTTCGTCCTTTCAGATTTGTGTTATGTATTACTGAGCTTATTTTTGGGGACGAGCGGAGTACGCCATTTTTGATTTCATCATTTGCTGGCAGTAACCTGATTATCCCAATGTTCTAAATATCTACTTAGGAAAGTATTATAATGATATATCTGGGCGATGTATTCAACTTTTGCTTTGATGGTTATTTTTTCCAATGCTAAATTCCAAATTCCTTGAATCATATTAATAAATAGGATTAAGATATATACAAAAGTAATTGTGTATATTAGCTAATCGAATATAATAAATAACTTTATTTAGCAGTATACACTTACATAGTATTATTAACACTTCGACAGTTTTCTTTTATAGTTATTTAAGATACAAGTGTAAAAAGTCATTCTTTAGTGCACGAGCGACGTAGTTAAAAACACGAGCGTAGCGAGTGTTTTTAAAGTCGTGAGTGCACTAAAGAGACTTTTTACACGTGTATTTTACAACGTTTTATCTACGATCATGCCAATTTTGGTCAGAAATAGTCAATTTTTATGAATACTTGTAGTATATCGATCTTTTAATAAATGTCACTTTGACGGGTATCGTATTATTCAAGTACTCCTATGCTATCATGTAGACTGTCATGTTGGATGTTATTCTGTCACTCTATTACCTGCTATTACTAAATTCTTATTAAAAATTGTACTAATTGTAAAGTAAATGTACATATTTACAGAAATGAATAAAATATCTTACTGATATTTTTCTTATTATTCTATTAGTTAAAATTGTGCAATAAAACCCGTGCAATAAAAACTTTTATTGCACGGGTTCAATAAATGCTAACTTTTTACCCTAAAAATCATGCAAAAAGCTATCACTTTTTACATGATCGTAGATAAAATATATTTATTTATATGGTGTTTTCACATACAAAACAGTTTACACATTTGTCTGTCCTTTTCATGTCGTTTTTATGCAAATAAGATCTTCATGCACTTATTTTGTTTTATGTGTCTTCAAATTATGCAGGAAGTAGTGAAGGTATTCTAAATATTTGTAAAATGAAGCTAACTTATTTTTGCTTTCTTTCTTATACCTAGCTTAAGGAAGTACAGTGATAACAGAAATTTTGATCTCGAGTTTTTAGCAGACATATATCCACGTATATCCCTTGATAACAAAAACATGATTTTGTAAACATCTGTCTGTATTTCCGCCTGTCTGTCAGTCCATGTGCCACCATTATAGCGGCCGAACGGTTAAAGATATCGATACTAAATGAGTATAATCTTCGTTACAAGATCTGATAAGATTTTTAATAAAATAGATAAACCAGAACTTTTCCAATATTTCATCAACTACTAAGTTTAGACTAATAATTGGTGTAACCTTTTTGTAAAACCTTCGCATTCTTAAAAATAAAATCGATAAACCAGAACTTGAATGACAAAATCAAACTTTTCCAATATTTCATCAACTACTAAGTTTAGAGTAATTATAATTGGTCTAACCTTTTTGTAAAACCTTCGCATTCTTTAGAAACTGTAGGTCTTTTATCGAAAAGCAATTTGTTGCGAATATCTCGCAAGTCGTGCATTCTAAATAAGAGAATAAATTAATTTAGAGCATCGTTTGGAACATTTGTTGCAAAGAATCTATGGAAGAAATTCAATATTCGGAAGTTTTTCTTCTAGAGGTACAGATTTATTAAGAATATAAAAGTATTCAAACTTCATTTGGAATAAGTTTTCAACACACACTTCATATTTTTAAGATATTACATCCTATCTTAAAATATGAAGTGTGTTATAAGAACTTATTCTTTATCATTCACTCTTAATTTCGAATTACCTAACTTTGACAGTTTTTGTGAGGAAATGGCGAAATATACATGAAATTCAATATTTTTCCAATTTTTGATCAATAATGAAGATTATATTTATAATAAATACACAGCACAACTGTAGTGATATGTTATACACTCTCTGTATGTAGTTTACATTTTAAAAATGAAAAATAAAGTGCCGATGTCTCTTTGTAATAAAAACATCTCGTTATATAGCTTCACTAGTATTACATTTCCATCTCAGAAAAGACGTCAACATTGAAATTGTTCGCTGCACGTGTTTTCGAACAGAAGATGATATCTCCTATTTTTCGTCAGTTGTGCCCTTGTTAACATAAGACAGGCCTGATATATGTACGTATGTCATGCACACCATATATTACATTCGGTACGAATTCACAATAGAGATGTGCTCGACAGTCATTGCTCTCTAAGCGGATGTTACGGCAAAAAGTGAATTTTCCCTTGACGTGACATTAAGGTCAAGTAACTTATTGTGCTTCTGGTAAATAAGCCTGCTTACTACGTGGTCGGAACTTTAATATGCGATTCCTCCTTACCTACTTCTTCGCATCTTAGGAAATGTGACGGCACGTATTTGTGTTGAATAGATGAACCGTCTTTTAATAGGGAAGTAAGTTTTTTTTTGTAATTTCGCGATGGACCTAAATAATAGTATAACTGTAATGTGGTTTAGGGTATGAATAACAATTTGTTAGTTCGGCCAGTAATATAACTTAGTTTTATTTATATTCTCTTACCACAAAGTATTAATAGTCTGTTTGATGTAAATTGTTTTCAAAAAATAAAATAAAATTAAAACACTTCCTGTTTATAGTCACTATCATTAGCGACTTATACACAGGAGGGAGCCTTTTTAAGTTTGCGGAAAGGAGGGGTTGGATAGTAGTAGGTCTTTCGTGTCACACAGACTCGTTATTAGTTTAACTATAAAAGTTTTAGCATAATCGCATGAGTAATTTTTAAACTCAACCAAGCAACTTAATCTGTAAGAAAGAGTCAAATTTGGAGAAAGTCAACTACCGCGTTCCTTACAAAACAAGGAAAGTCTGTTCATACTATACTGGAAGCGATGTCATCGGTTTACGGGGATTTTTGCCCGGGAAAAATTATTATGTGACACAGTGGCTTTAAGCAAGGCAGGAAATTACTTGAAGACGACCTATTGCCAGGGCTGCCTATCGAAGTGACCATTTCAGAATTTGTTAAAAAAGTCGAAAACCTAATAGTGGAAGATGTTCGGCTAATGAAGACAAAACCCACGGGAATGACTAGAGTATTGTGGCATGACCAAGTTCAGCGCAAGATGACAAGAAAGCTCACGGTGCTGTAAAGACAACAACGCGTGGAATGTTTCCGTGCGTTTTTGGATGTCTGTAATCAAGGCAGGGATGGTGTATTGAGTCGAATTGTTACTGGGGATGAAACTTGTGTTCATCATTATGAACCTCAGTACAAGCAAGACTGTTTATCACTATGGAAATATTTTTTTTTACATTTTTTATAAAGTTGTTTAAACTTAATAGTTGACGAGATATTAATTCTTTTTAATTTTTTTACTGATGCAAACTACTACTTCCGGTTTACCGCAATGCTCCCACCTACAAGAGTCGTCTTGCGCTAATTGCTTTGGATGAAGTGGGCTTCGATATTTTGAATGTCCCACCCTAGAGTCCAGGCAGCGATTTTTACCTGTTCCCTAAAATAAAAAAACAGTTGTGTGTAGAGATGGTCTCAATGGTTATTTTTCATTCACCGTTTTAAAGCAAACGGTGATTTCAAAATCGCGGTGATTTTAAACAGCTCTTTTAATCACAGCGAAAGCAGGAGCCGCTTATTTTCACTGTTTGTTTTCACCGTTTGTTTTCACCGTTTATTTTCACCGCGCATGGTAAAGGGTTCCTCCGAGCTGTTTACCGTGAGCGGTGAAAATAAACGGTGAAAACAAACGGCGAAAACAAACTGTGGAAGTAAACGGTTCTTGCTTTCGCTATTCGCTTTATTTAAAAGAGCTCTTTTAATCACCGTTCTCCGAGCTGTTTGGGTTCGGTGAAAATAAACGGTTCCTGCTTTCGCCCATATTTCGCCGTTCGATTTTAAACAGCTCTTTGAGCTGTTTAACTATATGCGTAGTGAAAATGAATATCTTAACAAAAATTCGCGTTATATAATGGAAGTTATTGATTTGTTGATAAACTACCGAGGTTATAAAATATTAATATACGCATATTAGGTACATATATCAGTAGGTATTTGCTTTTAATTTATGTTTTATATATATAAAACACACGAATGTGCAAAAAGATTTAAATTAATAATATATAGTAAGTAACATGATGAATTGTTTTTAGTTATATAGATGATCATGTATGTACATACATATTTCTACAAAATATGTATGGATAATAAATTAAATATAACTTACAAAACAGAAAATAAGTCAAAAGTAACTCCAAGCAATGAAGTATATTTTATTTATTATTTGTTCAGCTTAAAGTACCTATATGCAATAATTAAATACATTTCAGTTTCTCTTCTAATTTTATATTTATTAAATATAAAGTTTACTTGGGTACTTTTTAATTATTAATTTATTAAACAACATTATTAATCATTATTAATTATTATGAAAAAAGTTTACTAACTTTGTTAGAACGTAATCGACTTCGACTTGCTACGTTACAGCTATAGATCGTCGCAACCTTAGTATTCAGTACAGTCTCTTATGGGATATATACCTCTTTTACTACCGTAAGCAATGTGTAATAAACTCTCTTTTTTTTATTTCAAGGCAATGTTGTCAGTTCGATTTATTTTGTTTATGGTTATTATTATAGGTGTGGTGTAAGTATCACAACATAACCTTCCTGTCATGTGTCAAATTAATATTATAATATGTATAATAATATAGACAATTTAATTCATCTGTCAAAAACATGACATTTTAATACACGCTATGTTAGTTTGCTATCGGATAAACTGCATGTTTGCTAGCGGATAAACTGCATGTTGATTTTCCATGGCAACGAAAATTCAATTCTGACAGTATCGTTCAAATAAATTTCATACATAAACATTTATATTTTTCTCTTTCTTTTGTATATGTATTCAAAGGAATGTTAAATAAAAATATTTCGGTTTATTAATATTAATTAAATGATTCATTAAATTGTCTTACCAAATACCATTCGAGTTTGTGTTTATTTCCGGAACAAACTTTCATTTTGACAAAACTCAAACTTTGTTGCTTAAGGGTAACACGACTCGAACAAATAACAAAAGGTAAAACCGCTCCACCTTCGGTGTCGCGGTTTTACCATGTTATTTGTTCTCGTCAGTTACCAAGCAACAAAGCTTTCGTTAAAAATGAAAGTTTGTCCGGATAAACACAAACTCTTATGGTATTACCCCCGAATAATATCCTAACCGACAAGTATTTAAAATATCGTATCATTATAATGAGTTACCAACCTAACCTGTCATTGTCGAACTGACAACTATGTTGTCTCTCTCCACAAGACATACTGAATACTAATGTTGAGACGGTCTATAGTGTGAAACATATTTATGTTAAATTGATATATTATTTAAAGTTAAGTAAATCTTAGAATCGCAGACAGAAATTTTTCTTTACATGAAAAAGATATTTACTTGCCCCTATTGAAAAGAACCCTTTTCATCATAATAAATACGAAAGTAATCACTGTGATTCCACGAATTTGTAAACGGTGAAAACAGTGATTAGGAAATCACTGTGAAAAATCTCTGTGACCAATATCTGCTCTCATCTCTAGTTGTGTGGAAAGAAATTCACAAGCGATAGTAAAGGACACAGGGCCCACGTATTTTATGGACAAAGAAAAAACATTTTTATGAAAGCCTACAAAAGCTAATTGAAAGATTTCAAAAGTGTAATAGGTTGCAGAAAAAATATCTTTTTATATTTTCTCCTTTTCTCTCATTCAACAAACTTAGAAACGCTTCCTCCTAGTACTTGAATTAATGTTCATCACTATGGAAATATTATATTGTTCACGTAGTAATAGTAAGAACAAATAAAATACTTATCATTCATTCTAAAAATGCAGCGCTGCGAAAAACATACGAATTTTTCGACTTCAGAATAAATACACCAGAAGACCAGAAGTTATAACGCTTTTAATTGACTATACATATTAAATAATATACATATTATGAACAGTTCGTATGTAATATTTTTCCAGTACATTATGTTTTAGTTACATTGTTTGTATCATATGTGTATACGTAAACACTTCTCAGAAACGCAGGCAGATTATCGAAAGACCTCTTCTCAGACCACCTCGTGGAAAACGCTGACACCGCAGTGTGACTAAAATTTCGTTATTCATGATGATGTTACACTTTATGTTCATTGTTCATTTTGCTACTAATGTTGTTGTAATAAGTTTTGTATTAGAATAATTAATTTTTTAATTATATTTAGATATAAAAGTCGTATTTTATAATAAAATTTTGGTCTTCCGCGGTGGATCATTATGTCCGTGAACTCCGTCTTATAGTTAAAGTTTGACGGCTTCGTACATTTTGGCGAAAATGGAAAAAAGGAAATTTCATTTATTCATAAAGCTTGATAAATATTATGGAGTCTCTACATCATCAGAATAATTGTTAAAGAAGTGGTTTACTGAATTTCGCTGTGGTCATACAAGAATTTTTGCGTTGTTTCATAACTGTGGACGAAACAACACACCGGAGATCAGACAGTAATCGAAATAGTGGGTTTTGCTGGGCGAATCAGCACCGAAGAAGACCAAAAAGTGGGCGTGTGTGCCAACAAGGTCATGGCAACATGTTTTTGGGATGTACCACATCGATTACTTTCAAAACGAAAGGAAAATGTGGAATATGAAAGGAATCCTACGACGTAAATACATGAAAAAACTATGTACTAACAGGAGAAGTCTGTAAGAGAACAATCAGAACTGTGATGAAAGTGTCATGCTGCTTTATGACAATTGCAGTGTTCACAAAGCCAGCAAGTCCGTTAAGTAATCGACGACTCCGTCTTTGCAAAGATGGACCATCCACCTGACAGCCCCATATTGGATACCAAATGATTATTATGTTTCCTACATTAACAAATGAGGTGTGGCCACCACACGACTTTCTTATACGTATGAAAGTGTTACTTCCGGTCCGAATTTTGAAATTTCATTTATACAAAAAATATTCCAAATCCAACTCTAAATACTTTTGTACTCTTCATAAATATACATAGAATGCATAATTTACGACATATTTGCAAAAAATCGTTATTCGGTAAGAGTAAAAGTGATACTTCCGGTTCGAATTTCGAAATTTTTTTTATACAAAAGATATTGGAAATTAAGTTCTAAATACTTTTATATTCGTAGCGTACCTGTCTAAAAAGCATGACTTGCGAAATATTCGCAAAAAACTGATTTTCGATAAGAGTAAAGGACCTACTTCCGGTAGGAATTTCGAAAAACTTTTTAAATAAAATTTTTCTCAATTTTAATTTTAAGTATATATGAATTCTTTATAAATTTGTTTAAACTTAGTAGTTGACGAAATATTGGCAAAATTCGATTTTTTCGCAGAAGTAAACTGCTACTTCCGGTCTACCGATTTTACTGAAAAACTAATCAGATCTCAAGAGGGAGATTAGACACGTAAATATAAAATTTGGAATTGATATTGGCAGCGGTTTGACCGCTATCGTGGTCACACACACACACACACACAGACAGACACACAGACACACAGAAACACAGACATTTTTTAAAAACCACTTTTTCGGTATCAGTGGACTTCAAAACGTGGACATCTGCAAAAATCTGGAAGTCGAAAATTTTCATCATCACAATACTTCCTTATACTACGTATAAGAAAGTAAAAATGAGAATGGCCACCACACGACTTTCTTATTACGTATGAGCGTTTCAAATTATACAAAATTGTTTTAAATAGTTTTATTTTCTTAGAAAAATAAGCCAAATTTTAAGATTTTTTACTTTCTTATACGTAGTATAAGGAAGTATTGTGATGATGAAAATTTTCGACCTCGAGATTTTCGCAGATGTCCACGTTTTGAGGTCCCCTGATACCAAAAAAGTGGTTTTTAAAAATGTCTGTGTGTCTGCCTGTCTGTGTGTGACCACGATAGCGGTCAAACCGCTGTAGATATCAATTCCAAATTTTGTATTTACGTGTATAATCTGCCTCTTGAGAACTGATTAGATTTTGAGCAAAATCGGCCGACCGGAAGTAGTAGTTTACTTCAGTGAAAAAATCGAAATTTGCAAATATTTCGTCAATTACTAAGTTTAAACAAATTTATAAAGAATTCATATGTACTTAGAATTAAGTTTGAAAGAAATTGTCTTAAAAAAGTTTTTCGAAATTCCAACCGGAAGTAGGTCTTTTACTCTTATCGAAAATCAGTTTTTTGCGAATAACTCGCAAGTCATGCTTTTAAGACAAATACGTTACGAATATAAAAGTATTTAGAACATCATTTTCAATATCTTTTATATAAAAAAAATTTCAAAATTCAGACCGGAAGTACCACTTTTACTCTTATCGAATAGCGATTTTTTGCAAATATGTCGTAAGTTATGCATTCTATATATATTTATCAAGAGTACAAAAGTATTTAGAGTTAGATATGGAATATTTTTTGTATAAATGAAATTTCAAAATTCGGACCGGAAGTAACACTTTCATACGTATAAGAAAGTCGTGTGGTGGCCACACCTCATTTTTTTATATAAAAATTATTCAAAATCCTATTATAATATGTATGTATATAAAGTTCTCTTATTAAATTTCTATAGAACGCATACTTTGCGAGAAATTCCAAGAAAGTACTACTCGCTAAGACGAAAAGTGTTACTTCCGCTCCGAATTTTGAAATTTAATTTATACAAAAATATTCCAAATTCAGCTGTAAATACTTTTGTACTCTTGATAAATATATACATGTATAGAATGCATAATTTACGACATATTTGCAAAAAATCGCTATTCGATAAGAGTAAAAGTGTTACTTTTGTTCCTAATTTTGAAATTTTTTTTTATACCAAAGGTATTGAGAATTAAGTTCTAAATACTTTTATACTCGTAATGTACCTACCTAGAAAGCATGGCTTGTTAGATATTCGCAAAAAACTGATTTTCGATAAAAGCAAAAGACCTATTTCCGGTTAGAATTTTGAAAAACTTTTATAATCAAATTCTCAAATTTAATTTTGGTACATATAAATTTTTTATAAAGTTGTTTAAACTTAATAGTTGAGATATTAATTTTTTTTATTTTCTTTTACTGATGCAAACTACTACTTCCGGTTTACCGATTTTTCTGAAAATCTAATCAGATCTCACGTGGGAAAATATACTCGTAATTACAAAATTTGGAATTGATGCCATAGCGGTTTGATCGCTAGAGTCACACACACACACACACTTTGACACAGACACAGACAGAAATGTTTTTAAAACCAGTTTTTCGGTCTCAGGGGAGTTCAAAACGTGGACATTTGCAAAAATCTCGAAGTCGAACAGTTTCATCATTACAATACTTCCTTGTACTACGTATAAGAAACTAAAAAGCATTTGAAAGGACGGCGTATTTTGTGAGATGAAGTCTTGACAGAAGCGCTGGAGGAATGTTTTGACGACTAATAGAAAGAATTTTTCTTTTCATTGGAGAAACGTTGAAATAAATATGTTACCGTTTATGGATCATATTTTGAAAAATAAAATATTACTTTTCTCCAAAGTCTTTTCTTTCATGACTTGGATAATATCAAAATCTCCTTTCACATATCATTATCGATTAATGTGATATAACAATTCCTATATTACTTTCAGCTTGCAGTTTGTATCTTCTGATATAAACTAATTTTTAGTCTTACAAATATGGAGTGTAAAGCGGACACCGATTGTGGCATTGTTAAAGTATGTAAATGATAAGTATAATTAATATTATGCATATTCTCTAGTATTTTCGTGACAAACAAATAGTATATTAGAATGTTTATGGCATTTAAAATATTTGCTAAAACGCCTTGCAAAATTAAACAAAACTTTAACTATGCGTTTAATTAATTACTACTGACGCGCTAAAGTGAATTGGGACTGTTAAACTCACCTGGTGTTGATGTTACCGAATGAAGTTTTAAATATTCGCAGTATAATGTAATTGGTTCAATGGCCAAACCAGTTCCACAAGTTTTATTTTGAGATGCGTGCTGAATGTCTGTTCCATTCAATTACCCCTATATCTGTCTTTTAATTGAATAAATTATCTTTTTTTATTAAGTTTACTCAGATAGAAGACGTCTAAATTTGGTATACCTACACTCAAATTTTGTGTATATTCTCGTATCGTGTCCCATTTACTTAAGAGAATTATTTTGTGTGTTGTAAAAAATGTATTTAAATATACAGAAAATATGCTAAAATTTAAACATAGTAGACATGTATATATTGTTAGGATATAAGTAGGAGGCGGACATGACCGGTTTAAACTACCACGAAGTTACAACGGAGCAAAGAAATAATGTAAACAACACACGCTTACTGAATAGCACTAATTCATATGGTGAACTGCAACATCTGTTTACGTCCGAGAATGAGAGCAAGAAATGCCCGTAAAATAAGGAATTTATAAGTAAAATCCTTTTTTCATCGGCGTAGATAGGAGCGTGAGGGGTTTTTAAAATTTATTATATTTACCTTATATTTCGCAAGAGAAATAAAATTTTCATTCATACTCACGTTAGTTTCGTTTTTTTATTGTTTTGACTGTTAATTACGTACTTCGTAATTTTTGTAATAGTCTGTTTAATACCGGTTTATTGAATCGACTTCTCCCAATTATCTAGACGTAAGTGTGCACTGGATTTCGTTTAGTTTCAATAACATACGCGTACATTTTTAGTTATCATTTATTTAGATCTAGAACGTTGTTTATGTTACTTTTTCTGATATGAAAATGAATTGTCAGTGATTCCGAAATTTATTACAAAGTCTGTAAAATATCGTTACAGAATGCCAAAATATCGCACGTTCGTCACTTAGATTTGCTAAAACATACATACACAGAAATAGTTTTTATGCAGAGAATTTGGATAGTTTACAGGATTTCGTTGAATGTTTAAATAACGATGCTCGAAGTATTTCTGAGTGCAAGGAACTAACACAAATCTCAAATTTAAAAAATCAGTTGTATTCCTTCAGGAACACTTTGGAAATTTGCCTAAACTAATCACATATTTTGAAAATCGAAATCTCAAATTAAAAGATGGATTAACCATTTCAGACGTGGGCTATTAATAATTTCAAAAGTATTCCAAGTGACTTCGGATGTGGCCTTCGGCAAAAGTTAGACGCAGTTTTTAATAGAAATCTAGATTTAATAACATTGCGGCAATTGTGTATGCTAAATACGCTGAAATAAAAGAATATTTCCAGTACGCACCTATAAGCAGTTGCGATTTAGAAAGGACGTTTTTTATCTACAAGGATGTACTTAATTCAAAGAGAACAAGTCTTACAGCAGAAAAAAAGAACAAATAATTTTAATATAATAATGTATTTTGTATTTTATTGATCACCAGCCACTTGTTATCCAATTATATAAATAAAATTAAAACCTCTTTAAAAATACAACACTTCAATAGTGCGCCCATGGGCGATGAGTCATCAACCGTTCGTGTCCAGGCCCTAGTTATAAGGTCTGAAATATGTATAATTAATTAGTAATAATACTCTGCTTCAGTTTCCATAACACTACATAATCCTACAACATTTTCCAGAATGTATTACATAAATTTATAGTACGTAAATACCATTTTTACTCAAATTTTGCTTATGTAAGTAACCCATATGGCATTATTCTCTTTTGTCATAATAAAGTGACTATAAGTAAGATGACGTAAATAGATTGCACACGTATCGTGTAGAATTCAAAATCAAAAACACAAATTAAAAACAAAGGGAGGCAATTACTACCTTACTAACTTAATAATAGTTGAAGCTCTCTGCCATTAGGGTAAATACACATTTCTGCTTATAAATTATGTGTATCAACGTATACGTAACATTTCTAGTGTAATTTCATTAGCAGTTAATTGAATTCTGTTCTTGCGGTTGTCCGCCTACAAGACTTGAGCTTCCTTTAGTAATTAATTTTTGTAACAATATATATTTATATATTACCCATTTCTGTACTTTCTTATCCGTATTTGTATGTTTTTCCGTATGTAATATTATTAATTTTGCATTGATTCACGTAATGAGTTATCTTTAATGATGTACATTAACAATAGATTATTTCCTTTTGTTATTTGTGACCTATTTAGTACCTGAGGTAGAGTTAATATTCTTTCATTTAGTCAGCGCATATGCTTGAGAAATCGACTTTATTATTGCATTTGTTTAATTACTTTCTTAGTCGTTTTACGAGGAAGTTATAAGATAATGAAAAGTTTTAACCTGGAGATTATCGCATATTTCCACGTTTTGAAATCAAGTAATAACGAGAAAGTTGCTTTTGCAAACATGTCCTGTATGAATTTGTCTCCGGCTGTGTGTTTGTGTGTGACAACTATACTGGCCAAACGGCTGAAACTATCAATAACAAACTCTGTATTTAGAAGTATGATGAATGAATGAAAAGTCAAAAACTTATCACTTTGGCTTGAGAAATCGTTTTTATAATACAATTCGTAATTAGTTTATTGACAGAGTAATTTATTTAAAAAAAGAGTTTTTCACTTGAATATGTTCTTTTACTTTCTTATACGTAGTATAAGGAAGTATTGTGATGATGAAAATTTTCGACCTCGAGATTTTTGCAGATGTCCACGTTTTGAGGTCCCCTGATACCAAAAAAGTGGTTTTTAAAAAATGTCTGTGTGTCTCTCTCTCTCTCTCTGTGTGTGTGTGTGTGTGTCTGTGTGTGTGTGACCACGATAGCGGTCAAACCGATGTAGATATCTATTCCAATGTTTGTATTTACGAATATAATCTCCCTCTTGAGAACTGATTAGATTTTGAGCAAAATCGGCACACCGGAAGTAGTAGTTTACTTCAGTGAAAAAATCGAATTTTGCAAATATTTCGTCAATTACTAAGTTTAAACAAATTTATAAAGAATTCAAATGTACTCAAAATTAAATTTGAGAAAAATTGTTTTAATAAAGTTTTTCGAAATTCCTACCGGAAGTAGGTCTTTTACTCTTATCGAAAATCAGTTTTTTGCGAATATCTCGCAAGTCATGCTTTCTAGGCAGGTACATTACGAGTATAAAAGTATTTAGAACATACTTTTAAATATCTTTTGTATAAAAAAGATTTCAAAATTTAGACCGGAAGTACCACTTTTACTTTTATCGAATAGCGATTTTTTGCAAATATGTCGTAAATTATGCATTCTATATATATTTATGAAGAGTACAAAAGTATTTAGAGTTGAATTTGGAATATTTTTTGTATAAATGAAATTTCAAAATTCGGACCGGAAGTAACACTTTCATACGTATAAGAAAGTCGTGTGGTAGCCACACCTCATTTTTGTATATTGTTTTACTGACATTATGTTATGGCCCTCTCAACCAGCAGGCGCGCTAATTTGTTTCTAACCACAACGCACAGTTAGCTTGTGCACACCCTGCTCGATGTTAGAGACGAACTATGACTCAGTCACTTCAAAGTCCATCTATTCCGAAAGCTTAAAGGAACAGACAGTAGTCAGCAATCGACTTAAAAATACCCTTACCCGTTATTTAACGACTTATAGTTAGGTAGTTTTATACTGGCTTTCTCAAAACATATAATGTCCTACTTGCGTGCTTCCCTTGAAACAATTAGCCAGGTTTAATTCACTAATTAAACGATGTACTACAGATGCCACCTCCCATAAAGAAATGACATGCCCCCAATTAGTACTTGATTGGTAGGGAATCGCCTAGAAAGAATAAATCAAATAACACTTTTATTTACAGTAGTAAATTGAAGGTGGAGAAAAAGCAATTGAAAAATCCTAACAAGTAATATAGCATTAAATATAGTAGGCGCTAACTTGTTACTAGAATGAAGGTTATAATAAAAACAATTAAACCAAACCTTAGGAGGTTAAGTCAATAATAACCGTTAAACAGATCTAGACTAATCAGTGATAAAATAAAAAAGACTAATTGTTTACTCATATGCATATGAGATCTCTTATGCCTTGCAGGTAATTTTTTGTGATATGGTGGGAGGCCTCTACTAGGGTGGAGACTAAAAATTATTACCTTACAGAACAAAGTCATCAGAAATAAACAAATGCATAGATAATATAATAAAGAAGGAAGATGGTAAGATGTAGAATAAAACGTAAACTAAACTTAGGCTATTTCCTTAATTAACTCAGCATAAATTAAGAGGTCTTCATTAAAAAAGGAAAGCAGTAATCTTTCAATGTATATGGACAGTTCAATAAATAATATACAGAAGTACGGATCCCAAAAAAAAATTAAATAAATTTCTTGCCACTTATATACAGCAAACCAAAAATATGGAACGATCACAATAACCGTAAAAATTAACAAATAGTCAAAACCACGTAAGTAGATTAAATAAACATCATTGGAACGAAATTAATTTAAAACGAAACAATTAGTGAATTATTTCATAGAAACGCCCTCTGTAGTACGGTAACACCTCATAGAAATTTTTATAAATAAAAATTAGACCAACATTTTTTCAAAATTAAAATAATATAATATCATTAACAGGTTAAATTCTGCTAAACACTGATGATGAAGATAATACGAAATTTAATATTACATTTATTGTATAAGTATAGGTACATAAATCGATTTTATCTCTTTTTACTTTCTTATACGGAGTACCTATAAGGAAGTATTGTGCACTGAGAGAAATATTTGTTAGAATCAAATATATTTATACTGTACGCTTAATATAAAATGTTGCTGTATATAGGACAGCAACGCGATTTTTTAAATTTAAAAAAAATTATATACTTAAACGTTAAACAAAAATTATATTTAATACGAATACACCTTTTTTTAAATCAAGTAAAAGCTAGTGCTCAAAAATAGCAAAATTTATTGTTATATTAATAAAGTTAAATGTTTGATTTTAAATAAAATATTATCAATGTTAAGCAAAGTTATTGTAGATACTAATAAAATTTAGTTTTATTGTAAATGTGAAGTATCCTCAATCCTAATAATCAATATATTAGAAAGAAGAATATTATTTTGTTAGCTTAAATAAACGAAATGTTAAACTTTAAAAAATTACACAGTGATGTTGAGAAAACTATTAACTGAAAATAGATCGGTTTCATACTTACTCTTAATAAACAATTTGTTTAGCTGAAGTATAAGTATTCTTTACGTCTACTATATACACATACATACTTTTAAATTAGTACAATGGAAAACAAAACTCAAAAAATTGTATCTTCCACAGTTCTCTTTGTTTTAAAAATTGCAAGTGGTAAGGAAGTTAAAACAGCATCTTTGAGCTGAAAATAATTAAAAATTTGACATCAATGTTTAAAATAGAATATATATAATATTTACAAATTTCATTAATAATGTAAAAAAAGAAATTAAAATGTAGTTGCAAGACAAACACCATGAAAATTTGTTCATTGTTCATATTTTTTTAAGTAAATTTCTTTCTTTGCAATAGATAAGTTAAATACTTTGTGTACTGTATACAAAAGCACATCTTCTTTATTAGCCTTTGCTGACAAATCTTCAGTTAGTATTTCTCGATCTGAAAATGAAGGTTTTATCTATGAAAGTAGCTGCACTGGTTTTTAAAGTATAGAGGATTGTAAAAAAACACAAATCTTTAGAGTTCTATTTATCATACGACTATTTCACAAATAGATACAGCAGATTATTATTGAATGTTAATAAATGTAAGCCTCGCACTAATTAGTAGGAAAGAAAAAAAATCATTAAGATACAGTAACAGTGCAAAGATTTATTAGAAACACAGAAATCCAGTTAGAACTTATGGAAATATTCAATAACAAAATAAAACGTGTGTTTTAGGTATAGTATCATATTATTTACTTAAAATGTAGTTGGTAAAGAACTAGCTTATAACAACAGTGTTTTCTATTTTTTTAACGACTACCTGCTCATCCACTCTTGATTGTAAATAGGCCATCAAACCCTAAAATAATAGAGTAAAATTACTGAATTAGTACTTACAATTGTTGAAGTATTAATGAGTAATTACTGAGTACAGGAAACTACTTACTCCCGGGAAAAGGCTATCATCATATTATTCGCATTCGGCAAGCTTCACTAAAACATAACTTTATAAAGAATGTAATAGTACATTTACCACAAACTTACATCTTCTAGGTGGGCCCTGTTTTAAAGATAGCTCCATCTTTGTTTGCTACGCTTAATATTCTTTTTCCTCTTCGGTAATTCGATCTACAAATACAGACATTGTATACTTATAACTAATAACTATAACTAATGTTGTACTACTAAAGCATTAATACCGCGGAATAAGTCACTTTTGGAATGGGACCTGTTGTCTATGTCCATATAGACCCTTTCTTCAAACTCCTCACCAAACTCTCATTTGATGAAACTGTTATAGTCGATGGCGAAGAGTGAGCATCATCTTCTTTAAACGACTAAGAAAATTTATGGTTGTTGCAATTAGTACTTGATGAAACATCATATACTTCAAAATAATAAAACATATACTAGGTTTATAGTTTTACAAAGTCTATTAAAATGTTAGGACAATATTATGTTACCTATTACTTTCATTCTTTACCTTACATTTACTTGTTAAACATTAAACATTCTTTTATTAAGGTATTCCATACTACACAACATAATAAAAGAAAGTAGGACATATTTTTAGGATTCTCGGTAAAATTATTTATAGAAAATATGCACGTACAAAATATTTTGCAGAAGATGTTTTCGTATGTGAACAAACCCAACTATTACAATGTGAGCATGCTCGAATCTGCGGACAGATTTTCAATGCAGATCGGCCATTTCAAAAGACGGCGATTGTGGCAAAGGAATTCCTATCTGAGTAAATTATCAAATATTTTTTTCCATCTATTTTAGAACCTAATAAGAGGCCCCCCCTAGCCTCAATAAACCCCTACCTACATTTGACTTTGCACAAGAGCATTAGCGTACGTACCAACCTTCTATATTTGATTTCAATGATAATATTCTAACAAACACTAAACAAATTATTTTTCGAACAATCCTAAAACTGAGCCTTATTTTCTTATATATTATTGTGTTCTTTGACTTTGAACAACGGCCTTAATTACTAACTGCTGAAGAACTGACATACATTAGTGTAAGTACATACATCTCAACAATACGTGAATACTTTAACAGTTACTAACCTCTAAATATGCATCGTACTTTTCTAGGAATTTTAGTCTATGACCGGCCTTGGGGAAAATTCCCTTAATAATTTCTTTTCTTTGTAGAGCAGTCGGAACAGTGAGCATCAATACCATTTGCTATATAAAAAAAGAAACAAAAATTAAACAGCAGCACCTTGATATCCTATATAAAAGGCAGTAGGTACAAGCACATAATACGTACATACAGAAGTTTATTATGTACATACATACCTACCTATGAAATTGTCCACATATTCCCATACGCCAATCAGTAAGAGTACTAGACACATCCATTTTACATATTTTGTTTTGGGAGCCCTTTTTTTGCATCTTGCACAAATACACACACTTATAAATTTATAAAGCACCAATCTATCTAACAGTATTGTGATTATAACGGAAATTAACCTCTTCTTGTTCTTTATTCTTATTTAGTCGAAAATTACCGACTTTTTACGAAGGTTGAGAAACAAATACTTTATTGAAAGGCAGATAAAAGTTTTTCTAATCTTTGTCACACTTTACTGGAAATAAACACTTTATTTATTAAGCATACAACATGTGTGGTTGGATAAAAAAAAAAATTTTCATACAAATATATTTTATGATCTTTTCTAATATATTATTTACTTGCCTCTTAAATATAAATTTATTTTTAAGTTAAATAAGAGACTACTTTTATATCAAATATAAATTTTGTTTACTATAAGTAAAATCAGTTCAATAAATAATTTTGCTGGAAATTTTTCTCAGTGTGATGACGAAAATTTTCGACCTCGAGATTTTTGCAGATATCCACGTTTTGAAGTCCCCTGATACCAAACAAGTGGTTTTTAAAAAATGTCTGTGTGTGACCACGATAGCGGTCAAACCGCTGTAAGTATCAATTCCAAATTTTATATTTACGAGTATAATCTCCCTCTTGAGATCTGATTCGATTTTCAGTAAAATCGGCAGACCGGAAGTAGTAGTTTACTTCAGTGAAAAAATCGAATTTTGTCAATATTTCGTCAACTACTAAGTTTAAACAAATTTATAAAGAATTCATATGTATACAAAATTGAATTTGAGAAGAATTTTATTTATTATGCAAGTTTTTCGAAATTGATACCGGAAATAGGTCTTTTACTCTTATCAAAAATCAGTTTTTTGCAAATATTTCCCAAGTCATGCTTTTTAGACTGGTACGCTACGAATATAAAAGTATTTAGAACTTAATTTTCAATATCTTTTGTATAAGGAAATTTTCAAAATTCGGACCGGAAGTATCACTTTTACTATTATCGAATAGCGATTTTTTGCCAATATGTCGTAAATTATGCATTCTATAAATATTTGTCAAGAGTACAAAAGTATTTAGAGTTGGTTTTGAAATATTTTTTGTATAAATGAAATTGCAAAATTCAGACCGGAAGTAACACTTTTACTCTTACCGAGTAGCGCTTTCATTCGAACATCTCGCAAAGTATGCATTCTATAGAGATTTATTAAGAGAATAGTAGTACTACTTATAAT
This sequence comes from Amphimallon solstitiale, assembly GCA_963170755.1. Lineage (NCBI taxonomy): Eukaryota > Metazoa > Arthropoda > Insecta > Coleoptera > Scarabaeidae > Amphimallon > Amphimallon solstitiale. The sequence goes on from OY720679.1 coordinate 85,144,309, forward strand.
AGGATTTTAAATAATTTTTATATAAGACATTTTTAAAACTCTATAATTTGAAACGTCATACGTATTAGAAAGTCGTGTGGTGGCCACACCTCATTTTTTATCGTAGTTTCAATATTTCTAGATAATCAATGGATAAGGATTTGCCAGAGAGCACTATGAATTAGAATATTTAGGATTAATGTTAAAAGATTATTTATACATATCTAATATACATATCAGTTTTATCTATTGATCGCACTTTGATTAATTTGGAGATGGTATCAATGGATACGGATATGTCAGAGATCACACTCAATTAGGATTCCCTTTCTATATAATAATCGATTCGTTCGGACATTATTCATCCCTGTTTACAGTGGGGCGATTTCGGTGAATGATTCCAGATCCGTGCTTTTCATTAAACACCACTTTTATTATCCCTGTTAATTGAATTGGGCTTGGGGCCGTATAGTGTTGTCTGTGTAGTGGTCTGCCGTATTATTTCGATTGGCACGTTAATAGTAATCATAATATAGGTTAAGCACCGCTTAAGTTGGACTTTTTTAATTTGTTTTTTTATACGGAATCATTTTTATTTTGCCAACAATAAAATGGTTCTGATGATAATTGTATAGTCGAAAATGTTTCACATTTTTGTATACGAATATAATAATGTCTGTCTTGTACCTATAGCTTTATTTGTTTCGAATACACTTACGATTTGTTTTAAATATACTTACATGATTTGCATTTAGACTCCATTTTTATATACCCGATATAAACAATAAATTAAATATACTTTCTAGGAGACTTCTCGAATTATTTAATGTGCATGCACATCCCAAAACAAGTGCTATTTGCAAACCTAAATTCTAAGGTAAAGTTCAGGAAATCACGAAGGGAAAATGATTTGAACTACATATTTTAAAGAGCTTAAAAGCTTCACTGGGACATCAAATAATCGCGAAAGGAAAACGTATTATGAATTGAATTATTGAATGGACGAGGTTGTACCCAAAGCTAAACTTTGTCTCGAAATTTTCATGAAATCTTTTCTTTGTTCTCACATTACGCACATTTGTAATTTACGTTGTATTCATTTTATGAAATAAAGCTTCAGATAATCGATTCCTTTACTTCTATTATAATTATTATCGTTAAGTCAAAAAGGCAACCAACAATAGCGTGCGAAAACAATGTTTTGCAATGATAAGAATAGAAGACTACTAGTTGCACAAGAAAATATAAATTAAAGATGACGAAATTGCTTTACAGAAAGAAAATTAATACCCAACGGGAGATAGTGATACTAAACTAAGTCTTGACGAAATAATCAATATAATACAAAATTTAAAACAACAGAAGGTCCGGGCGACATACAAGCTGAGGCAATCAAATATGGAGGAAAAGAACTACATACTACAGAGGCATATAAAATGGTTCTTGAAATGTGGAAAAAGTATGCGAAGCCGCAGAAATGGAATTTAGTATACATATATAAAAAAGGCGACAAAGAAACACGCGAAAATTTTCATAAAATAGTATTACTTAATGTGTTAGACAAAATTCTTGCAACATCTATTAAAAAAACTGCTTCCCCGTCGCGGTAAGGAGGGGCAAATATGGCGGACAGGATAGCTCGCCGCCGCTATGCCCAATGGTCAATGGGTCAAAATTATTCCCTAATACGAGGATCGAAAATGTCGCCAGCTGTCATCTAAATATTTGACGAGCTTCCTGAGGGTGCTGTCATTCGAGCTAATAAAGTTCAAAGTGTTGAACCACTCTCAGTAATTAAAAAAAAAAACTTCCCCCCTGTATATATTGATTAGATCTGGAAAGTTGAAATGCAGAAATTGACTAAAATCCCCAAAATGTTATTGTTTCTTCTGTGCATTATCTAAACAAACAATTAAATAGCAAATTTCAATTTAAGTACAGTTGAATCCGTTTATAATGACATCGAAAGGAATTGACAAACACGTCATAATAAGCGGACGTCATACAAAGCGTTTCGTGAAAAAAAGTATTTTAATAAAGAAACATAGTAACTACATGTGTATACATACATATTAAATCAAAATAAAAATTGCACGTAATCAGTACATTATACACATACAAGTGTATTTTTTAATGTAAGTAATCTGTAATTTTTGTCTGCTTTTGTTTTTTCATTTTATTGTAAAAACAGTCTCTAATACTATTGTGTATAGAAGATATCGCTATATGGTCAAATTATCATTTTCAATATTGCTATGAACAAATCGTGATAATAATTCTGCAGCTTTTAATGCCTCTTCTGCGGTAGGTAATGGTTCTTCCTCGACTACCTCTTCCCCATCACTTTCGAGTTGTTCCTTAGCATTAAAGTTCTGTACGATATTTTCATCCGTGGGTTCTTCGGATGTGAGGAGAGCACTATCGATGTCAACATAATCTTCCCACATTTCCGATGCTGCTAAAGAATCTGAATTTAGGTTTCGTGACCACAAAGATAAAGGCACGTCATCTTCTTCATCAAATTCATGTTCTGATATTTGAATAGGTAAACCGTCGTGGCTTTCAATGAATCCTGCATGTTTGAAACAGTTGTGAATCGTACTTTGTGACATTTTATTCCAGGCATCATTAACCACTAGAATTGCATCTAGCACCGTTATTTCTGTAGAAGAGTTGTTTTCATTAGCATCAAGACAACTAATCATTTTGAGCACAAGGTTCTTTCTAAAATTCGTTTTGAGTGATCGTATTATTCCCTGATCCATTGGCTGTTGTACTGATGTTGTATTCGGTGGAAGGAAAGCAAGTGTTATAGACTTTAAATCAGTAACATTTGGATGCGCCGGGCAATTATCAACCAGCAATAAAATCTTTTTCTTCTTCTTCACCAAATCACGATCCCAATCTCGAAGCCATTTTTCAAGAAGTTCTGACGTTATCCAAGCTCTACGATTGTTAGCATAATCGACAGGTAATGATTTGACACTTCTAAAACACCTGGGTTTTTGTGACTTTCCAATAATGAGCAATTTCTTTTTCTCTGTGCCACTCATATTAGCTGCTACAGTTATTCTATCTTTCGACAACTTGCTCCACTACAATTCTCACCTTTAAATTTTAAAGTTTTGTCCGGCATTAATTTATAAAACAGTCCAGCTTCATCGGCATTAAATATCTCATCATCAGAAAATTGTCTTCGTAGATTCGGCCACACAGATGTCAACTAGTTTGTTGTTGAACTTTGATCAACAGACGAAGATTCACTGACAATTTTTCCCGCCACAATGTTATGTCGAACTTTAAAACGACTGATCCAGCTTGCAGAACAATTGAAGTCGAGATTACCAAAACGCGCGGCAAAAACATTTGCCTTCTCCTGTAGCATAGGGCCGCTGACAGGTATTCCTTTGTTTCTCATGATTTTAAGCCACTAAATTAATGCTTCATCAACATTTTCTTGTCGCGATTTTCGAAGCCTCTTCGGTTTCAAAACATTTGAATTGAACGATTGCTTAATGCGGTTCTTGTTTTTAAAAATCATTGAGATTGTCGAATGACCCACGCCAAATTCCTTTGCGAGAGATGAGTTAGATTCTCCATTTTCTAATCTGCATATTATTGCACCTTTCTCCTCAATCGTAAATGCTTTACGGCGATGAGATGACATTTTTTTCACAGTATGTACATACAATGAAAAACACAAACGACAAACGAAAAACAATGTGTGACCTTCAAGCGTCAATTACTCGCTGAGACTCAAAACAAAAACGAGCCACGTGCCGAACGTCGTCGGAAATCAACGAACATTACCGGAGGTGTAAAGAATCATGTCGGTCCTTATAACCGGACATAATTTATTAAAAATGGGTCATAATAAGCGACATGTCACTGTAAGGGAAGTCATTATATCCGACTTTTTTATAAAGCATTTTATATGAAAACCAAACTTCGTAGTGTAATTACGTCATAATAACCGGTTGGTCAATATAGGCGGAGTCATAATAAACGGATTCAACTGTATTTAATTGTAAATAATAATTTTAATAGAGATTTAACAAAAACTACAAATAGTACCAGCGGTGCTCAGTATTAGCAACTCAAAACATGGTGCGAAAATTTTCCTGTACAGGTTTTATTACACAGAATTGCCTTTCGGCTGAAAAGTGATCTAAAATTATTTTTAAAGTATTAAGCTTCTACGAGCAAAGTCGTATCTCAATATATATGTTACAAAAGAAATTCGGGGCACAAAAATTAAAGAGAAAACGTAACAATTAGAAGTTACGGTTTAGAATTGAGTGCTTGAAAATAAATGCAAACTAAACTTATATCAATAAATACAAAATTACAGAGGTATAATACAAAAAATTTAACAAAGAAATTAAATTTTCTACAATTCACGTCAAAGCAATTAAAGAAAAACCAAGCTTCTCCCACGTCTGCTTATATAAATCTAACAATTAATTAAACAAATATCTAACGATGGTTGTGGTTGCAGATTTAAGCGAACATACACAATATAAGCAATACTGAAATAAACGGTTTTACATGATTTTATTCCTCAGACCGCGTAAATTCCTTTATAATTCCGCGTGCATTCCGTCCGGCAAAGGTGGAAACGAACAAAATCGCTGTCACGAGATAGCAAACTTCACCAATTTATCCTCAGTTATCTCGCCTCATCAAGGTGCAATGGGAGTACAAATAAAACATTAAGAAGGAAACGGCAACTAGAAATTAAGATACAGAAAGAGTATCCACAGAGAGTAATTATAACAAAGTAAACGCTAACTGTATCATACAAATTAAAGATCCAGATTCACAAGTCCGCAAGTTTCCAAATTAATCATCCAACCACAATAATGACTTTTTGCTTCTTATCCCATATAATTTGGTAACGACAACAGCCAAAATAATTGTTGGAAAATCAAAGAATACGTGTCGGCGTGGAACTGGTGTTTTGCTATTTCACAATGGTACTTATCAAAATTTCGACAATAGGTGCTGCCTAATCAGGTGCATACTCCGCCACGAGACAGACCTGTATACAGATGACGCATGTCAGTAAGCACGGAAACGAAGACGCGTTATTAAAATTAGGCCGAAAACAGAATTAAAAGACGAAGGACATGCAATAATTGGAAATTAGTTCAGAAACAAAAACCGAACAATAAATCAATTAAATCAGAAAGTTCAAATAAGCACAGAAATCTACTATATGCCGATAAGAATAACTAAAGGATGACAAAGACAAATAGCGCAAAATGTCCAAAAAGAAAATAAATAAATACTAATTCGATGAGTTAGGTGAAATTTAAACTAAAAATTAAGTTTTTACCTTCAAATTAACATACACAGGCCTTCAAAAATATAACTAGACATTTTGCTTAAAAAGAAAAAAAATTAAATTAAAAATGCAACAAAACAGGCTAGAAATGTACGCGGAAAGACACATGGGGGAATACTAATGCAGAAATGACAGATCGGTGGTCGATCAAATATTCACTCTACGTAAAATTCAGACTGCAGCATAGAACACAGACGTGGTTTTATTTTCCTAGATTTCAAACAACCCTCTGATAGCATAAGGAGGAACACATTATATGTAGCCCACCAATACGTTAAAGTACCAGAAAAGTTTGTCAGACTCATAATAATCGGATTAAAGAAGACGGAAAATAGAATTGAAGCGGAAGGCTAATGAGAGCTGTCGATTACACCATCACCTACGGTTTTAGATAGTGTATCGCCCTATATATCATTGGGAAATTTTAATTTCGAAAGCCGTAACATTTTTTGGCTTCATGAAGTGTAAAAGAATATTTTTTTCGTTCTATTTCAACATCAACGAAGCTTTGCTTTTCTTTGCTCTTTCTTTCCATCATCGGCCTTTTCTATTTCAATTTGCCAACTCTTTTATTTCTGTTTTTGTTTGTACCTGTAACAATTATTACCCCCCAATTCTTTACTCGAATCACCCAGTTTCACTTCCACATTGCCATCATTCACTGCGCCTATTTCCTCATCCTCTATTGAGATTACTGTCTTGAATACCTTCTTCACATGTAATTTCTAACAAAGTATCGACTGACAAATAGGTTCTTAAACCTACTTTAGCTTTACAGCCAAATATAGCTTTATATGAACTGAGAATTAATGAATGTACTATTTATTGTTGGAATGTATTAATGAAACAACCGGATCATGTAATAAATTATTATAAATTATTCACTTCAACCCTTTTAGTTTGTTATTATTAATGATAATCTGTATACAATATTATTAGATTATAGTATTTTTTTTATTTAATGTGTTAGTGTTTAACATCCTCTTATTCAATTTTGATTAGTTTATATACGCGTAAGTGTATTTTATCAATATATACTTTACTTTATTGACATTCGTAATTATTAGATACATTTTTCCAATTCTTCTATTCTGTAGTTTTCGTTCCATTTGAGTTCTCTGGAAGTTTTTTTTTTATTCAAATGATGAATAACATAAAAATATATTTCCTATATAGAGCAGACTAATTGTCTTGTAATTACTTTACAACAAAAACCTGTTGAAAAGATTAATCACTCCAAATTGATACCCAATGCATGTATGTGTATGTAAGTAATGAATATGGGTAGGAAGCAACAGAGATTTCTATCCATTAGTTGGAATTACTAATAATGCAGTGGAATATTATTTATGTTTTTCTTATTTTAGCTTCCATTATTTTAAACATGCTTTTACCTGGGACATTATACATCTGTGTATCCTATATTCTAGCATAACATGCTAAAGCAAGCACATTTTTCTTCATTTAAATTAACAAAAATTGTATTTGCCATGGTTTAGTCGGTCGAAATGACTGTGAAAAGAATTTAACTACATGAAATGAAACATTTTTTCTCGGTGTGAAGGATTGGAAATAATAATTTACCTAATTGCTGGTATTATTATAACTATTCATGAACATTATTATTTTCTCAGTGAAAAGCGTAATATGAAGTATATTCTTCCTGCTGGACACAGATATATTAATTAACGAAATTAGTACGTAGCAAACATCTTAATCGAAGCATTATCCATGAAAAATATGTTTCCCACACCATTGATGGTTCATGGTTACACAAGTCAAAAAATGATTAGATAAAAATAAAATTTATTATTCTTTTCAAATTATGCTATTTAAATAGAAGACATTAACAAACTCCCAATGAGAACATCAACTATAGAAATGCAGCTGGCTTTGATTTAATTACTGAACAAGTTTTAAAATAACTCTTAAGAGGAGCAAAGTTAAACTGGTTCTTCTTGTTAATACATCTTTTTGATTGAGGTTTGTTCGTAAGATATGTAAAAGCCCGCCCTTCTACTGCCTGTCAGATCAAAACTCTATGAGCAATTACTTTTTATAAAATTAAAACCCATGATAGAAGTGAAATAGCGAATTCCCCATCATCCATTTGGTTTTAGAGAATGTAACTCAATAGTTCATCAAGTACTTAGAATTACTGATATAATAGAGAGATCTTTAGAAGAAAAGATAATCTGCTCTAATATCTTTGTGGATGTAGCATAGGCTCCGCCACAGTATGCATCAACGATAGATACCGTGTTTCGGCATTTAAGACCTCGTCAGTGTACGTGCGACTGACTGTAATGACACTAGATGTGTGTGTGTATCCCAACATAATATATGTATACACATATACGTTTTGCGTATAAATGTATATATGTAAATAGCATTTATCTCTTCTTCTCTCTTAGTTCTAGCATCTAAGTATTTAACACTTTTCATTTTCATTTTTTGGGTAAATATATACTTAACCTCCAGCATTTCGGCAGAGATGAGCCTGCGTCCCCATATCTTCGATAAGAGAATGAGAAAAAAAAAACATTAATTTCTTATAAGTGAAGCGTGCGCGCATTGATCATTGATTGATAGACGGCTATCCCATGTCCACGTCTCGGAAACAATCGATCCACTCATCATATTAATGTGTTTATACTCCGTAGTACGTGTACGCAGGGGTGTGTACTTTTTATTAGTTATCGCTTCTCTATCAGAAGTATGCGTTCGGTGTGGAGTTTGTCTCCCTGCGTGAACTGGCACGCTTGTCGTCGCATTCGGAACAGGAGACCGATCATAATTGCACTTGTTACCGCTGCCAGTGCGCAACTGGCAACCACCGAGCTAGGAGGGCTGTTTTCTGTTTTACGCTGTCATTTCGTTACTTCCACATCACCAACTACGATCCCTTGCGTTTACGTCGCTTCGTAGTTCCAGTATTTCTATCCGACGACGGTCTTGGTTTACGCACGTTCATTTGAAGAAACACAAAGAGTGGGTGTTACAATTCCACTTGTAGTGCGCCATCCCGCTTGTTCACGCTTTTTATCTTCTGGAAGTGTCCATAAACTAACGGAAATACGAATCCCACAAATATGCTCAGTTTTACTGCGTACAAAAAGCTGCGAACTTCGAAAGTTGAAATTCTCCTCGGTGAGTTCAATGGAAACGTCAACTGATCATAAATTGGATAAACTTTTTGTATGTTTGTGATCTTTTGAAAGTTTAAATTTCTTTTTGCACAAGTTTTAATTGGCATTTTTTTTTGAATTAAAGAAAAGTAAAAGTTATCATAAAATATTTTCAGTTTTCATATTTTTTTTTGTTCATAATATATAGTACTAAAGTGTATATTCTCTTACTTTTCAAAAGTTGTCGTACATGCATATACAAAGTGATACAAATTATGTATGCACCATTACTAACTTTGTCATAATTAAAGACACAAAATTAACAAATCAATTAGCAATTATAAAAATGTATCCACTTGTGCGAGTTTCGAACCCGCGATCTCTAGATCACCCGGCGGTACGGGTACTAGCGATCGGGAGGTCGTGGGTTCAAACCTCACTCGCGAGTAAATTTTTATAATTAAATTATTAATAGAATTAAGATTGAATTTTCTAGTCCTTAAAATAAAACCCTTGTATATTTTATTTTTTTCTGTTGAAAATTCAAATTTAAAATAAAAAACTTATATAGATTTTTTCCGCAGTCAAAAATAACGCCCATGTTAAATTTTTTAAGTTTAATAGAATATTAAGAAGGCTGTAGAAATATATGATCTTGACAATTTGCAATATGTTTTGAAAAATAATTAACTCTGTGTGCCCGCCGATAATACTGGCCTCAAAAACTGCAATTAGAAAAAAGGAAAACCACATAGATAGGACTATACTAGAGGCAATGCGAACAGTTCAGAAACAAGCTAAAAAATGCTTTCAAGAGCGGGATGATATTTTTGAGTACCTTTTAAGAAAAGCCTGCTGATTTTATTTTGTTTTATAGATATGCAAAATAAAATACTGTTAGAGGAAAATTTATTAAAATTTTTTTTTTAATTGAAATTTTATGTTGTAATAGAAAAAAATATAGTATAAAGGTTTTCATTAAAAAAAATACATTTTATTTCAAATCTTCAAAACACTGTGTTTAATTGATTTTACGTTATTCTATATTAGTAGGCGTTAAAAATACTATTAGTTTATAATTTAAACAGTTTTGTATCTTTAATATTAACAAAGTTATCAATAGTTGGTACATAATTTGAATCAACCTGTATAAAATCATTTCCCTTCTTTTCTTTTTATAAAATATAAAAATGATTCTGATTTTATATACTTTAAATTCAATTTTTATATCACCTGAGTTTTCTAATAAACATCAATAAATTTTATTAACGATAATACATTTTTCTTAAATTTTTACTTTACGGTATATAGGTATGTAGAAAAAGTATACTAACGTCGTTATTGCCATAGGAATATGTATATAAAAACATTAAATTATTTGTAACCAATATATTAAAGACACGTATAAAGCTAATCTAAATTGCCATCTTGACTTAGTGGCTTTATTGACAAATGTAGTAAAACTAATGAGAAAAATAGGAAGACAGGCTGTCATTTGTAGCTTCTCTCAGAGGATCGTCAATTTATTGGGGACAACAACCAACTTCACCACCTAGTAGAGTGTTGACTTATGCATTAATAACCCACGAGTGACAGAATGTAGAAAGATGATAACGCGGAAATATGTAAATTAAAAGTGAGTATTGGAAACTTCTAAATATGGTGTTTCAAACCCATTAGTCTTCATCAGTACGGTATAGCTAAAAAAGTTTCTGCTGATTCAGTAATATGTATAGTATGACGTCTTACTCTTATCAATCAATACAAACTTTTTTAGCTATACCGTACTGATGAAAGCTAATGAGTCTGAAACACATGTATGCGGCTATATTACATCTAGAAGTTTCCAGTATTAATTTATAATTTACACATATCCTTCTTCGTTACGTCACTCGAGGATCATTTCACGCATAGATCGGTATTGTTGTCCTTAATAAATTGTGGCTCTCCTGACAGCCAACATTAGAATGTTGGGAAATTCGGTAATAATAAAGAATAATTTTAAATGAAGTCTAATCTTTTATTTCCAATATTACGCGCATTAAATAGATTGTGGGGCCGAAATGTTATGCATCTGAGGGAAACATTGCAATACTCTTGACTAATTATAAACATTTTATGTTTTCTTTTTAAAAGATGACATGTTGGCTTTCTTGTATTGGTATATCTTTTGTTTTAAAACTAACATTTTATTTTACAATTTTAATACGTATTTTTAATCAAAGGAAAAAAAATAGTATCAAAATATGCTATATTAATCACCCATCTTGTGTTTATAATTAGACAGTGTATTGCAATTCTCATTTCATCAAGTAAAGACCCAATCAAGTTAATATGAATAAATTGCCTGCAGGCATCATAACTGGTAATTCAACATTATAATGTGTTGAATATAGTTCGGCCATTTTAAATACTGATTCAAAGAAGTACGACTTCTTTAGCATATTAGATATTATTTTGAGGTATATTTACTGGTGGCTACTTTTTTGTTGTATAATTCGTTTAGAGGATTAATACGACAGGTCAAAGCAGATCTAAAAGAATTCCTAGAAACTCTTTGGGTATTCTGTATATATTTAGAAATATATTAACAACAATAATATAATATTTATTAATGTCTAAATTTGCCACACAAGCAATATTTTTCTGAAAGACAGATTAATAACGGCAACTCATAAAATCAAGAAAGATGAAACGTTTCTTCCACGTCACCACCTTTTATTAAATATATCATGTAGGAGTTTATTACTTTTATATAAAACTGGGCCTGACTCGTAATAAATTTCATATTTTGGCAGAATAATGCCTTCAATGTAAATATAATAAACTAAAATACATATTTACAAGCACTATACAGTCATAAATGTAAAGAATCAAAAACATTTTAAGGAAAGAAAGCCTCTCTTTTCTAATAAAGTTGTCAGGAACAAATTAAAAGCAATTACCTCTATTCCTTATTTCTATCAGAAATGTTCCCATTAAATTAAATGCACTTATCACAATTCTTTATTAATAACAAAAAAAGGGATTAAGAAATTTACTAATAAGATAAAATATAAACTAAAGAATTAAGAATCACTCATATTGCAAGAATTAAACTGATTACGAAAATTGATTCAACTAAATTTGACAAACTGAATGTTGTCGACATATACTATAAATATAGCAGCATACTTGTAAGCTCCACAAAATTAAATAGACCTTTAACTTGAAAATGTAATAAATTTCATATTTTGGCAGAATAATACCTTCAATGTAAATATAATAAACTAAAATACATATTTACAAGCACTATACAGTCATAAATGTAAAGAATCAAAAACATTTTAAGGAAAGAAAGCCTCTCTTTTCTAATAAAGTTGTCAGGAACAAATTAAAAGCAATTACCTCTATTCCTTATTTCTATCAGAAATGTTCCCATTAAATTAAATGCACTTATCACAATTCTTTATTAATAACAAAAAAGGGGATTAAGAAATTTACTAATAAGATAAAATATAAACTAAAGAATTAAGAATCACTCATATTGCAAGAATTAAACTGATTACGAAAATTGATTCAAATAAATTTGACAAACTGAATGTTGTCGACATATACTATAAATATAGCAGCATACTTGTAAGCTCCACAAAATTAAATAGACCTTTAACTTGAAAATAAATCAAACTTTATATTTATCCAAGCTATAGCACAAATTAAGTAAAGTAGCACATCATCAAGAACTTTGAAAATGAAAAAAATGTACTGGCAGATGCTGTTTCACATGAAAAGCATGAAATTCAAATATTGATAATTTGACATAACCCAATTTCTCTGTTGGTACTATCACAACTTGTTTTGAGCAATTCCAATCTAACAGACCAGCTATTTCCAAAATACCAAACATAAATGCCACGAATGGTCTGTGTAATCGTACTAGATAAAAAATGCGAATGTCTTAGAACACTGACGCATTCTAATAACTTGTCAACCAAAATGAAGATGAGTTGGGAAAAAAAAGAATATAAAGACGTCGAAAATTAACAACGTTAGCAGATGACAAACAAAAAGAACGAGGTTATTAATTTAACACGAAAAATATTAGCAGAAATCTATTGAGAAATGCCTAAAATTTAGAATAACCAGTAATGCATTTTCTAACACGAATATGGCGCAAAGTGTTTTGAGTAAGCAATAAATATTTCAAAAGAGAACTACAATATATTCTGGAAAATTGGAGGGAAGGAAACCTAACCACTCAGGCGCAAAATTATTCTATACAAATTTGATACTAATTTCTTAATAAATAAATAGTCAGACCAACTACTTAATGTAAAATAAAATACAGCATCTCAAAATTCACTAAATAAATCTGTAATCCTTCAGTAACGATGCGCATTAGCCTAATACATCCCTGTTGTAGTATGTATCTTATTACTGTATCTATCCTTATCTGATCGAGTTTTTTTTTGCCTACGTACAGCAACTTAGTTGTTGCATTGTTTGTTATAAGTTCAAGAAGAATTATGTAGTCCGTATTATAGAAAATTACTTTTTCTTCAATAAATTATGTTGAAAGAACGCGATTCTTGGTCCTAATCACCTGCTGTCAGTAAAAGTAATATCCGCGAAGGAATTTTCTTATTTCGCGATAGAAGGTGTAATAGGATAATTTCAGAAATAGGCTTATTTCATAAATTTATAATTTAAATGCAAACGTTCTAGGTCATCAAACCGATAAATATTATTATCATGTAAACTAATATTGATACAAAACTATTTAATTATACATGCCTTATATGGTGTAGCTAGGGAGCAAAGTTACAATCGATATTAAATATCTTAATTTTGTACAAGTTAATATATGCAGTATATGTAGGTTAGTTTTAAATAAGTATGTATTTATTAAAAATGCATGGGGCCACTCACGCAAGTGCGTAGTACATTCGGTACGGCATATCAGAAAGGATAAAAAGCAATAACAGAGTTAAAATAACTCAAACATACGTATGTACATACATTTAATAATTCCATAATATGACTACTTAATAAATCTTGAGTTTAATAAGTTTTATTAACGTAGATGTCTCGCGTTTCAGGTGACGCGTTATGGCTTGAATTTGTTTTGCGATGAAGCCAAATGTATTAATTTTTCCATGTTATATGTTCAGGCGGTCGTATGTTTAGTAGTAATCATGCGTGCGATATGAACGACTACTGCTTTTCTATGTTCGATCGCCGTATGTCATGTGAGCTGAACAGTTAGTCGCATTTCATTCGATCTTTTTTTTAGCAAAAGCTAAATTCATGGAAAATTGAATTTCTAGGGAAACCATTATACCGTATGTGTCAATTTTCATTAGGTATAGGGATTCAATGTTTACATGCGATTTATACGTATACAAGTAATATGTGGCAACGTGCCACCCCACACCGTCCGTCACCAATCCCGGCAACAATCGACGTCACAACGACTTTCTCCGATCTTCCCACTTCTTCCGACCAGATTTTACAATATTTTACATTCAATGCATCAATGTTTAGCTGCGAACACGTTGCGATCTAGTCTGCAATAAAAGCCGTCTTATTACTGGAACGGTAAACATCAAATGGCCGCCGCGATCTCCTGATCTAGTAATTTATTATTATTTTCAGAATCCTTTTTTATTTACCTTATTTTTAATTTTATTAGAATTATGCTTTTGTTTGTGTCATGCAGCGTAAACGCAGCTTAATAATTCTCTGCATTTACTGAAAGGAAAAAAAACAAATCCTTGCAACTCGTAAATATTATTTCTGAACGCATTACAAACACCCAAGCTGGTGGTCGAAGAGTTACTGCTAACCACGCCAATTTGTATTTACTTACGAGCATGCATCGGTCGTGCTGGCATTGGAAAGGAAGGAAGAGGTACTATGTTGCCACATACTGTATGGATTAATCGCCTATGGCTAATGAAAATTGACACATGCTGTATGTAATCATAACAAGTTTAAAATAACTTTGTGGCTTGAAAATTACTGGAGATGGAAATCAGGCATACTTGTTCGAGATATTTATTCAATTTGAAGGCTTGTGCCTTTCTGGAAACAAATACATTTTTACTGTATTCTAAATAATAGCAAGATTACCTAATTATTTATTTGAAACGGTTTGGAGCTTCCTTTTTTTATTTTTATCCAATCTATTATTGTATCTTCCGCAATAGTTTTTACAATCGAGTGTTTCTCGTGCTGTTGATAATTAATATTAAAATAGTTTTGTTTTAAAAAGAATATTGAGTCATTAATAAATAAATTAATTAAAAAAAAATAATAACAAAAAAGAATTATCATAACTTTCCATTATAGTTTGTTGAGTAAATCATAGCTTATTAAAAGTGCACGAACTATCTCCAGAAAACGATAAAGCTTTTCGATTCGATTTTATTAAATTATAATCTTCTCTGCTCATCATACACCAAAATTGAAAAATTAATGAAATCGTAAAATGAATGCACCATACTAATGATTAACATTTTGCAGGATACAAAACTTTTCGCAACACCCACAATAGCGGTTTTTTTTATGAAAACCACTGAATACAATTACATAGGAATGTGCTGCCAACACATGCTGCAAAATTGACGACAACAAGACTGACTCTCTGCATTATGATTTTTAGCAAAATGTTTTGCTGAATATATGATAGCTATCAAGCCATATTTTTAAGTAGGTAATGATAAAGTCTAGCGAAGATACACCGAACTGATAAACAAGTGTTCAAAATTTGAACGTCTGACATTGATGCTCTTGCAGAGCCATTGTGATCCCATCTTTTTTTGAAGCCAAACGAATTCCAGAAGCTACAGTTCCAAATATTTACTGAGTATTTTATTGTATGTAACGCTTTGTACTAGATTGTTCTCGAAATAATGCGATTGATTATGTCAGCAGCACAATTTACTATTTGACTTGGCAATTTTTTTGGTACTTTCGACATAATACTCACCAAATGTGGTTCATTACTGAAGATTAGTGTTTCACAATAAGTTGAATTTGAATTGATCAGAATTGTTCCAAATTTTACAGATCAACTAGTTGTTTTTTTCACTTATAATTACACGAGAGCTTTCTTTTTTCCGGATAAATTTTCAGCTTTTAACGAACATTTTTGTTGCTAGGTAACTGTATGAAACAAAATTGCCTGAGAAGACAACGAGTCCGAAGGACGTGTCCTTTTATCGAAGAGGCAATTTGTTGAATTCAGTTACCATTTAGCAATTAAATTTGAGTTTAAAAATGGAAAATTTATTCGGAAATAAAAAGAAAGCTAGAATAGAATTCGGTAAGATAATTTATTAAATGTGTAAACAATTACTGAAATATTTATTACATAGTAATCATACTATTTAAAAATACAGTTATTTAAAACACCGTTCTTATACATTTTGTGAAGATTACTTACAATGAGTTTCAACTTTTGTCAGAACAACACTTTACAACGAACACTATGATGATAAAGTAAGAAAATTGAAATCGGTTCAACCAAAGATAGTACGCAAAGCTTAGGGTTGCGTCGACTTTGACGTTTCATTTTGATAGTGTGTTCGTTGATTTTATGACATAACGAGAAAACACAAGTTGTTGTCAGGCCAACCAAAGGTAAACAACTTTTTTGCCGATATAAAAGTTAAAGTAAACTTTTATCGCTGTTAAAGTGACAAAACAATTCCGACTTATGGGTTTTTTTTACACATGCATTAAATTATCATTTATATCATACTAGCAGTGCCCGCACGACGTTGCCCGTGACTTGTTTATTATTGTCTGTTCTCGGACTACCCAAAATAACACAAAGCATTAAGGCCGTGTTTCCAGTTTGAAAGAATCCCGATTATAAGTGGGCGCGTTTTGTATTTTTCCGATTTTTGTAGATGATGTGAAAAAGATGGATTGTTTATGTTAAGTTGCAGCGGTAAAGCACGTTGATTTATGAGTGCACTGTACGTTTGATACGGCTCTGTTAATTTTCAGAACAGTTAAATCGCGTATGGCGAAACTCCGCCTGCTAGCTGAAACTGCGCCATGTTTCACTTGAAATTTCTCCAACAATTAGTCTTGCAGTGTTTATTTTATTTTCCAAATCACAGGTTTAATTGTGAAGATATCTTTTCGACTCTTTCAAGGACGTAGTTAGAATATATTTTAAATTATGATAGTGTCGTTAATTTTCGGATATTTTGCTATTTTTTTTAAAACTTTTTTCTACATATATTTTCGGAAAAAGGACCACGCTATCATATTTCTTTTCTTTTCTTGGTAATGTAAACAAATATATGTTTAACTATATTTTAAAAAGTAAAGTCAGGGTTTGGGAGCAACTGATTGTGGTAATGTGCACCCCCATAAATAAAAAATGTTCTCGAAATTCGGGCTTCCAGGTGCATTGAGTCACCATTACGATCTGTTTACCAAATATTAAATAAAACTGCCACATTTATTTATGTTAACAATGATACTCAAGTTGATGACAATTCGTTCTTGAAAAACATTTGACGTTTACTTGCACAAAATAAACGTCATCGATCTGCCGCCAAGATGACAGCTTGCAAGAAAATTTGAAGTATGGGCTATTTTTATCGTTCAAATTTTTTTAAATTAATTTTAAAATTCAGACTGCGAGATGCATTGAGTCACCATTACGACTACCTATATGCCAAATTTCACGGCTGTCAGTGCGATAGATTCATTTCGACATCGCATACACGCACGTTCCTTTTATAAGTATAGATTAATAAATGTAGCAAATAGGTCTAAACTCGTATAATGGGTAAATGTTTTCTGCGTATAATTACTATTTCTTACAAATTAATCTTGAATTATCAATCATTATAAAATCACCCACATTATTGAACTTTATATGGTGAACTTTCGCGCAAGTTTATTTGCTAAGATTACATAACTTTCAAGAGACAGTGCACAGTCAAATGTGTTGTATTTGCTGGAGAATTCAATTTCAGAACTTTCCCAATTAAATTTAATTTCAGGCTCCTACACGTCTTCATCAATTTTACTTAATACATTTAATGTTTACTTTATATCTCCAACATATAATGTACGTACCCAACGTAGATTTATTAAACATTTCTGTACTCCAAATCCATTTTTATAACTTTATCTTATTGGACTAGTATAACTATGTATTTGTTACTCAATATTCATCAGGTAAAATATACATTTTTTAAAATAAAACCATCGATTAGTATGGTTATCAGAGCGAAGAGGTACTGGCAGTGGACGTTCCAACGTTCTAGGTTTAGTAGGTTATACAATACTCAACATTCAGTTTTTACAATAAAGAGTAATACCAATTATACATTTTACGCATTTTATTTTGATAATTTAGAAAAACTCACGTCTGTTTACCCATTTCAAGCATTGTATACATATTAACTGAATATTGACGATAATTATTGAAGAAAAATTAATCTATTTTTATACTTAGGTACGAAAGGATAAACCTACTTTAGAAATAGAATTTTAAATATTTGGCATTTTAACCTAAAAAGAGTGTTCATTCTCAAACTACCTATATTCTAGCAATATAGTCACGTGGTTTGGGCAACCTGAAACTGCTATCCCAATTTGAAAAAAGACACAGCAATATCGGCGATATTCTACACACCATCCGAGAAGCTGAAGGTAAGAAGCTAAAAAGCAATTACATTTGAAGAACAAGACACTGTTACTTCATTATCAATCAATGTCAAAAATTCACAAATAAAGAGATTTTCATCAACCAAAAACGTCATCCCACATGTTGAACACTAGGACTACATGCCTACTATTTAGATGAGCTAAAGCTTAACGACTTAGGAGAAGATTATATTAAAAAATAGAACATAATACTGAAAAGTACTTGTTCGGCTAATAACCTCAGAAACTAAATCAGAGGCTGTGGCTTCAGACTGACATCAAACACACTGAACAACATTTACCATAAAAATAGTTAAAAAGCCAAATACCTACGTATAAAAACCGGGGATACTTGAATCTCTATTTCAGCCACAAGGAAAACAGAGTTTCAAATCTGTCCTGGTTTAGTAAAACCCTTGTTTATAAATACTATAGTTGTACAACCTAGAGAAAACTGTAAATATTTCTTATGTAGTAAAGTGTCGTCCTCTGATATCTTTCAAATGGATTAATACGAATGAATGAAAGTGCTCAGCGAAATAGTCTCAACGCCACTCCCACAATTTAATCCGGAAGTTTATAAAAAATGTAAATATATTTTGATATTTTCTCTTAAATTTTACATAAGAGTATATTTTGTTTGATTTGCTTTTCACATCGTTTGCCCTTGAATTACATATCAACATAACCTATATAGCTTAACTGTCATAAAGTAAATTTAAGTAAATGTTTTATTGAAGAATCGTAGGATTACTATTTTTTTCCCTTATTATACTCACAATTACCCTTTTATAACATAATAAAAAAAGACATACAAAAGGCTTTTTAAAAAACGTATTCATGTTTTTTAAAGAAATAAATCTAAACAAGAAAACGGTATTAAAAAGTCAGCATTTTTATTAAATACTCACGTACATGAAATGTCAGTCTGTTTCGGGTTCAGAGTTTGGGTTATTCTAATTTTTACTTTCTTATACGTAGTATAAGGAAGTATTGTGATGATGAAAATTTTCGACCTCGAGATTTTTGCAGATGTCCACGTTTTGAGGTCCCCTGATACCAAAAAAGTGGTTTTTAAAAAATGTCTGTCTCTCTCTCTCTCTCTCTCTCTCTCTCTCTCTCTCTCTCTCTCTCTCTCTCTCTCTCTCTCTCTCTCTCTCTCTCTCTCTCTCTCTCTCTCTCTCTCTCTCTCTGTGTGTGTGTGTGTGTGTGTGACCACGATAGCGGTCAAACCGCTGTAGATATCAGTTCCAACTTTTGTATTTACGAATATAATCTCCCTCTTGAGAACTGATTAGATTTTGAGCAAAATCGCCAGACCGGAAGTAGTAGTTTACTTCAGTGAAAAAATCGAATTTTGCAAATATTTCGTCAATTACTAAGTTTAAACAAATTTATAAAGGATTCAAATGTACTCAAAATTAAATTTGTATTAATAAAGTTTTTCGAAATTCCTACCGGAAGTAGGTCTTTTACTCTTATCGAAAATCAGTTTTTTGCGAATATCTCGTAAGTCATGCTTTCTAGGCAGGTACATTACGAGTATAAAAGTATTTAGAATGTACTTTTAAATATCTTTTGTATAAAAAAAATTTCAAAATTTAGACTCTTATCGAATAGCGATTTTTTGCAAATATGTCGTAAGTTATGCATTCTATATATATTTATGAAGAGTACAAAAGTATTTAGAGTTTGATTTGGAATATTTTTTGTATAAATGAAATTTCAAAATTCGGACCGGAAGTAACACTTTCATACGTATAAGAAAGTCGTGTGGTGGCCACACCTCATTTTTTTCTATGTGTTCAACAGGTATGTCTAAAACAGTCTTCTATATATTCGGTATGACTAGATATATTATGTAAAAGAAGAAAAATTAATTAAAAGCTATCCGAACCACAACATTTATTAAGTTGCTTTGCATGGTTTCATCAACTTGACTGGTTTATGTGAGGCTTTCAACCCAGTAATGTAGTACGTTTTACAAAGAAAATGCATTATGAACACCACATTATTTTAAGGTTTTGGTATCTTCAGAATTTAGAAATTTAAATGGTTCACAGCCAATCATTTATCACTTAACCAGGATAAATGTGAGACAATTTATTTTACTAGTAAACATAGATCAAACATATATTCTACGAATTGAAAATTCCTTGATATTAGACTAGACACAAGATTAATATGGAAGCCGCAGATAGTTGAATTAGTCAAACACTTATCTTCTGCTAATTATGCAATTAGACGTATCAGATTTATAACTGATAGTCTACTGGAATAACGACATACTATGGACTATCAAATCACATATCAACAATGTTTAACCAATATGGGGTAAGTAGGCCTATGTAGAAAAGGTGTTCATCCTGCAGAAGAAGGCTGTTTTTCACAAACTATCCACTGCAAACCTCTCTTCAGAGAACTTATGATAAGTCCATTAGCCTAGACACATATTCTGCAACAACTAAGGAGGGCTTAGAAAAAGCTGTCACACCTCATGACTAGGGGTGAGATTACAGAAGTCTCCACCCCTCATAACCATTTGCTGCACATCCCGCATTACATAGGACAAAAGCCACTTCAGTACAACACGTCACTGGTAATTATTTAACAAAATCAAAGTTATGTGTAGACATCTTTCTACTTTCGTATCTAAAGAGAAAATAAAGGACATTCTCCTTCAAGAAGTATTCTACAATGTCATTGACATAAATTAGCCCTGTGTTGACGTTATCATTACATTTTTGCTTGATGTGCTATTGTGTAAACTGTATGTATATCTTATTATTGATATAATAAATTTATTATTATAATAGAAACACTATCCTTCTTACTGTAGAAGTGTTATAATTAATCCTGCTTTTACACCCACAATACTTCATCTCATCAGGGAAGTCGCAGCAACTTTCATTATACATTTACATTCTTGGTAATTATCAATATAGTAAGTACTGCCTGCCTACACGTGGTCTGTATATGGACGTTTCTTCAATTTGTATATATTTACCTGCGATTTTAAAAAATGCTTTCAACAATAGTAATTCCTAATAAATGAAGTTACGTTGGGGTTATCAAACAAAACTAGTTTAAAATATATAACACTTTCGGCTGTTACTTTGTGAAGATTCATGATACTGG
This sequence comes from Amphimallon solstitiale, assembly GCA_963170755.1. Lineage (NCBI taxonomy): Eukaryota > Metazoa > Arthropoda > Insecta > Coleoptera > Scarabaeidae > Amphimallon > Amphimallon solstitiale. The sequence goes on from OY720679.1 coordinate 85,165,558, forward strand.
ATATAAGTAAAATAAAACACTCAATTAAATTTGAATAACTTCACTTTATTTTAATCACTATGTGACTGCAGTTTCGACATTACATGTCATTATTAAACTAGCTTACTTATATTTCTACTATTTAATTTTTCTTTCACCCACGTTTAATTGCAATTGTTTGAAATCTTCATGGATTTTATTGTGTTATATATGTAGAATTTTAGCCTTCATACTGGTTGAAGTGAGGTATATCACTTCATAAAAATTAATTAGATACACACTTAAATGTACTCGGCTTTGACATTACTTATTTTATTATGGTTCTAGTTATTTTTATTTTATCTAGGCTTGAATCGTAACAACAACTGCCATGATACAAGTCTGAATGAATAATCATCAATTATTGTTGAGGATAGTACATACCCAACAAGTTATACAAACAAACTAATTCATAACCAAGCAAAGATTTTATTAAAGGTTAGTACTTTGAACCTTTTTCAGCTTGTACTGCAATATTCATTGTCAATTATAAGATAAAATATATAGGAAAAATGACATTTCTTCGTTACATCGTCTTGCAATATGTATTTTAGAATAACATTTAACATCCACAATCACATCATCACTTATTTTTGGAATTTGAAAAATTAGTGTCAGTAGACTTATCATATCCCTTAATTCAAAATATTTTAGGATATTTAAATCTACAGCAAAACGCCTACAAAATTGTAACAAACACGATTGGTGTAATTGGATAATTGCGTCACTTTAAGCTCCCATTGGCTTCTCTTTACTACTACGACAAGACTGCTTTTACTATAACAAATTTAGCGGGAGAAATTGATGAATGGGCACATCCTACTGCCCAACCCCTCTGTTGGCTACCTACCCGAAGTAACCTTCAGTTGTATAACTATAGTATTAATAAACAAGGGTAAAACGAAACCTATCGATATAGTTCACCGTTTCCCCAACAGGTGGCAGCACTAGGCAGAGGCTGATGCATGAAACAAGGTTTCTGCTGTTCCCTCGTGTTTCTGATTGAGGTCATGTTTACAAGTTGTGTAGAAAGAAAAGAATTAACGTCGCACCAGGTAAAAGCATCACTGTTAGTAATATTCAGTCTGTAGAAGCCAAATCAGCCCTTAGGAAAATGTCTGATGATCTGTATACCCCTCTTAATCGTGATACAGTAGACGATGAAGTCGCACTAAGGAGTTCCCTTAAGGAAGGAAATTTTGTTGTGGTAACTTTGAGCAGACTGCTGTTTACGCGTGTAGTAAAAAGCAGTCTGCTCAGATGACAATGGAGCGATTACAAGCAAAAATGCAAGAAAGGATGAAAATGGCCGGCGACGAAAGACGTTAAGAAGTACAAGTAGATGGACATAGATAAATTTACGCAAATTATTAAAGAGAGGAGTTTTCTTGGTTTCTAATGTGTAAATAATGTGCATTTCACTTGTTTTTTTTTTGTAGTTTGATTATTTTCTTTTTTGAAAAACTATGTTTGCAGAACAATACATTTTTTGTGTGTATAGTACTTTATTATTAATTTATGTAAATGTTCTTGCCCACTGAAATGTTTCTAAATCATTGTTCCTACTTGATCCCACCATCTGTTTAAATAGTCTTTTTAATGGATTTTGTGAGTTGGACCAAGTAGCCCCAGCGCGGGGTTACTTGAATCCAATTTTTAAAAATATCAAAAAAAAATTAAAAAAATGTAATATTTTTAGTTTGCAAAATGGGTTAAAGTGGTAGGGAAACATCTGAGAAGTGGTAAAGAAATAGTTATCAGTGCACATTTTAGGTTAAAAGTACAAATTAGTATAAAGATTAAAAAAAATTGAAATTTTGGGTTTACGGTAATCAATTTCTAAAAATTATTTTGTTTCACTGTTTTCTAAAAAATGTTAGAAATGGTTGCTATACATTAAATTCAGTACAATTGCATATACAGTTAGGTATTTCATAACTATATAGATTTGTCCAATACAGTAAAATGTAGGCTTTATTATTAACATGCCGGTTGACAAAGTAAATATTTTGACGCGCTTTTTGTTCATATTTGCCGTATATTAAAATTCCATGCATATTAATAACCCAACTTCATTTCTTTTATTATTTCCACCTGCATTTAAATTACTTATTAAGGCAACTGGAAGTTAAGTAAAATGAAACAAAATGAAAATAGCGGGAAAATTTTCTGAGACCGTTAAACAAGTTTTATCACTCTGCAGTACAATTAGTTAGCTTCAATTACGGACAGGTCTGAAGTTTGTATGTCAGAAAATTTGTATTCAGGAACTCATTTAAAGATATGCAACTAGAAAACTGCCCTCGGCGTGCACGGAGTAAAAGAACTATTCTTAGAATTGTTATTACAACTCTGTTATATATTATAAAACATATTATATTAAATGACGTCATTCACCGTTACAGACCTTTGTTCTAAGAGTAAACTTACCGTGGTAGTTAAATTTAATTCCATGATATTCAGTGTATTTCTTGATGTTTCATTCTTAGATCTAACATACAGTGATTCACTTTAATTGTGTTACAGTTTACAAATTAAATGCCCCTTGGCTGTCCTGAATGGTTATTAATATTTAGTTGGGTAGTCTTGCAGTTGCAAAACTTGTTAGTCTTGCAAAATTACATTAGAATAATTTTAAGGTTACATACAATGTACGGACATAATATTCGAAATATTTTCTTCTTACAAAAACTTCCATTTATAAAGTAAAATAAGAGTCGTGATAAAAAGTCTATTTATTGTAACCTATTTTCCCCACAGAATAATATTGTATGCCAAATATCCTAAATAAGAATAACTAGCATATTGTCTGTTCTTTCTAAAATATTGGAGAGTTTCTTATAATCAGATTTTCAATTTTCTTACTGCCCATAATTGCTATTCCAACTAGGCTAGTTTTAGGAAGACCGTCAGTACAACTGCAGCGTTGGCTTATGTGCTGAATAACATGAAGACGTCTATTGTTAATGGATAGAATTGTGTGCCTTACTGTTTTGCATTACTCGAAGGCATTTGATACGATTTGTCATTAGTTGCTTATTTTTAAGCTCAAATATTATGGATTTTGCGATGGTCCTTTTCTTTCTTACTTCCTCACCCCTTTTTTTTACTTTCTTATACGTAGTATAAGGAAGTATTGTGATGATGAAAATTTTCGACCTCGAGATTTTTGCAGATGTCCACGTTTTGAGGTCCCCTGATACCAAAAAAGTGGTTTTTAAAAAATGTCTGTGTGTGTCTCTCTCTCTCTGTGTGTGTCTGTGTGTGTCTGTGTGTGTGTGACCACGATAGCGGTCAAACCGCTGTAGATATTAATTCCAAATTTTGTATTTACGAATATAATCTTCCTCCTGAGAACTGATTAGATTTTGAGCAAAATCGGCACACCGGAAGTAGTAGTTTACTTCAGTGAAAAAATCGAATTTTGCAAATATTTCGTCAATTATTAAGTTTAAACAAATTTATAAAGAATTCAAATGTACTCAAAATTAAATTTGAGAAAAATTCTTTTAATAAAGTTTTTCGAAATTCCTACCGGAAGTAGGTCTTTTACTCTTATCGAAAATCAGTTTTTTGCGAATATCTCGCAAGTCATGCTTTCTAGGCAGGTACATTACGAGTATAAAAGTATTTATAACATACTTTTAAATATCTTTTGTGTAAAAAAAATTTCAAAATTTAGACCACTTTTACTCTTATCGAATGCGATTTTTTGCAAATATGTCGTAAATTATGCATTCTATATATATTTATGAAGAGTACAAAAGTATTTAGAGTTGGATTTGGAATATTTTTTGTATAAATGAAATTTCAAAATTCGGACCGGAAGTAACACTTTCATACGTATAAGAAAGTCGTGTGGTGGCCACACCTCATTTTTTTATCTTGTTAAACAGAAAATGAGAAATTCTGTTTATCTCTTTGAGTATTGGTGTTACAAAATATGTACCAACGTTTTGCTTTTGCTAAACGGCGGTGGTGTACAAAATATACCCCCCAATCTAGGTAATTCAATTTTGCGAACTAATTTGACGGTTTACTCTCTGAAGCACCATTGTATCGGTTGCTGCGTGATTTATTTTATATTTTTGCGCGCGGCTATTACCATCTGATGACTACGCGAGTAAGACGCCATTTTGTTTAGTTTTGCCGATCGACACAGGTGGAAACATTTTGCCTTATAATAAAACTGCTCAAAATACCGCTACAAAATAGCGTCTTTTGGTTAGAATATAGTTGAAGGTTTGATAGTTGATTAAAATATTTTTTTGTTTTTACCCCTAATATGAAAAATATTTGGTGGTATGTTTTTTGTACCACCGCTATGTCGGTAAATTTTAGTGTTTATATTATGTCGAAACTAAAAGAAGATGAACTATCCTTTAGCCTGGTTGATATGTTTATGGATCAGTTCTATATGCCACGGTCCTCTATGTTTCGGAAAAGAAAAAATCATGTTTCAAAACTTACTACAACGCATAATATTTAAATGTTCCTATGGTTTGGTGGTACATGTATCGTACCACTTTTATTTAGAAAAAGAAATTGTTGTTTTTCGCAAATTTTGATTTATTTTGTTGTTTACGTACTTAGTTAAGACATTTTTTCCTAAATATTTGATGATTTTTCAGTAATTTAATTTTCTGCTCCACTTGCGTTTTTTATTTTCATTCATTGCTCCCCCAAGAGTTAACAAAAAAGAAAAAAGAAGCAGAATCCGTTGAACGCTTGTTTGTGGATATACATTATCATTATTTTATTTTGAAGTCGCATACTCCTCGAATGCTTTCAAAAGTCTATTATAATACTTTTTATCTGCTTCATCAAGCGATAAAGTATTGAATATTTCAATGGCATCTTCACCCATCATCTTAAGTGGCATAGCTATTTTTACTTCTGAATCGAAGGACACTTCTCCGTGGCTTTCATATAATATATTTCGAAATGCCCAAGTTCTAGTTATGAAATACAAATGTTCATTTGCCTTAATAAATTCTCGATTTCTATACTAATATATATCTGTAATTATGACATTTTTCAAAATATGTACAGAAATGATGTATGTATGAATTTTCCTTTCCGTAAATTTAATTGTTTTAAGAAAATAAAGTCACACCATGACTTCATTCTTTTAAAGCGTGACCAAAAGCATGGTTTGTTCACGTGATTAATATATGTCCGATAGTACAAGTGGTTCACGTGATCAATGCATGTTTTTGGCTTAATACCACGATTGTATAGTGTACAAAACATACCGTAGCTATATAAAGAGACGAATTTGAATATTAAGGAGGACATCAAAAGCTGATGTCTTGTCTGCTTCAACGTACACCTAACCGTATGAATGCCGTCCCAATCGAACGTGCGTTCTCCGCCGATAATTAACTGTTGCATTACAACCTGCTAAATAGATTCCGTTCGTAATGAATGTCGTCCCAATTGACCAGCATTTTTTTACACCTGATAAGACGATACTAATTGTCCTATTAATTAAGAAATCCGTACGCACAGACTTTAATAACCGATCCGGTATGCAATATAATATAGATACTACGATAGTATCATTGTTATTACACCAAACGTCAATTAATTTATGAAGGTATAACTAACTGTTACGTAGTGATTTTAGGCAATTTTACGTTATAGGCTGCATATGGAAATAAACCGTAAATAAAACCCGAGAAACTTTGTTATCTGTGTCGTATTAAAATTAGTCACGAAGTACTGCATAGCACGAATTTTATTTCTAGTAATTTCAAAGATCTGATTAAACATTTCGTTATTTGTGTTTTAAGCTAAGAATATAATTTTCAGGAGAAGCACACTTTAATTTATAATGTATATATTTGACTGTAAATAAAGTTGAGTGCCATTGACCTTTTGTATTATTGTTTCATTCATATCTTGATTATACAAAGTAAGGAATAAAACAAATATAACACTTACCTTCTTCGATGAGTATACCCGAAAAAGGATCTTAATTATTGTCCCTATTTTCACATTTAACACTAATTAAACTTTGATGGTTATTCACATGCACCGTACGACATAATTATCAAGCTAATAGATATGACCACTCAAGGTGAAATTGGGAAGGGATGCTTAATAGAGACCCTTGCTATTACATTACATAAATTTAACAATTGGCTTTCATAAATTTAACACCTAAACTAATATTTTCAGACATTTCCGACTGCGCCGTGTTGTGCCTCAATTAAAACACTTATTTGTTTAAAAAATCGTTTATTTTCAGACATTCTTATTACATGTTTGTTATTGCTATAGTAAAACTAGAATGGTTTGTTACTAATTCTACATGTTACAGACACTACAATAACAGTCGTATAGAGAATATGACGGCAAGTACACGCCGTGAAATTTCAAACATCAATATTAGGTTCTCTGCGTAAGTTTTTATGACATGAGCTGTACACGTTAATGTATGTATCCGCATTATGAAAAGGCAAATTCATGCAAATATATACTTACTACAAACACAAACCTTTACGTTCACCGACATCAATATTATTTCATCTCTCTCACTTTCACTGCGCCGTTTAAAAAAACATACAGCGACAGTCTCGGCTTTTAACTCTTTAAGTACTTCTAAGTAACGACTTGAAAACATAAATTTACGGTTTAAGTTGCTCAAGTAATAGAGAACTTTACTTGCAATGTATAATCAACCGGGTTACGTACTCGACTAGGATATCTCGTAATTGCTTGCAATTCATTTCTAAACATAAAGTGTATGAAAATATTTTATGCATTTTTGAGTTGACCGACGGCGTCCGCCAATTCATTCTTTTAAGGTGTGGGAAAATTCATGGAGCGTAGCATATGTTCCAGCATTTGCAATTATAAGAAGGAGCAATGAAAATAAATTAATTCGTAAATTTCATGTAATTAATAATGTATATTGTTTGTAATTGGAAATAACAATGATCTAATATTTATTTCCCACAATTTAATATTATTAATGACTACTAGTTTTACCGGAAAAAAAATAATATGGTGTTAACAAGAATTAAATTATTATTAATTTAGATTTCGCTACGCATTCGTGTTCTTTATCTTTAGTTTTGTCATGCAACTTACGTTGTTTTTATATAGACATAAAGAGTTAAACAATGTCAATCAAAATAAATACCCAAATTTTGCAGTTAAGTTTTAAATGTTTGCTATACAAAATTATTAATTAAAGCAGTGACTAATCGTTGCATATTCTTAAAGTTTTACAATAAACATAGATTCGTAAATGAAGTAATATCTTAGCAGGTTGAAATTTCGTTATTATAATAATAGTTTATTATTTGTTGTCACTACGTATAATATGTAAATATTAAAAGAATTGCAAATAGATTTCTATAAATATAAATGAAACATACTTAGACATTAAAATTTACATAAAATTCTTCTAAGAAATAGTAGGATTTTGACAGTAAAACGATTTTAATTTCCATTTAATACCTATAGCAAAATAAGTTTTCATAATTTGTTTACAAATTCGTTAACTTTATAAGCAATTGGCAAGTTATATAGACATGTCCTTTAGAATTTTGAAGATAATTTAAAAGCTCGACGGGTTTTTTAAGTTTACCTATCTCTCCTATCAAAAAAATAATGGAAAACAATAAAAAAATGTCAAATTTTGAATGACATACCTACCTTTTGTAAATTATAGTAGACCATGTTAACAAAACTTACATACAGAGAATATTTTAAAGATATATACATTTTATTAAACGAGTTATCAACGAAGTTTTTTATACTTTTTATACTTACCGTCACAAACAAGAGCTTGCTCAAAACGGTGTATTTTATGAATACTGTTACGACATTATAGTGACGTGTTGTATACGTTACTCGTCTGTTTTGATAAAAGATCTGTAGTTTTGAATTCGGATACGAAATGGGCGAAATTTATAGAGTAAAACAAACGAGAATCAATCATATCTTATGTAAACTTTGCTAACCGAAGTATCAAAAACAGATTTTGACAAATTCAGAATACTAACCGGTCGGTTTTGGCATTACAAAAAAGTATATATTTTATATGTTACTTTTAGGAAACAGTGTATATATGTATTTACTTACATACGTCTACTTTTGTATATGTTATACTATTCATTTAAGACTAAGAAAGACAAACAGATTTTGAATTGTATTAAGTAATTCAAAAATTGCATCGAAATCAATAATTTATGGTTGAGTTAGCAAAGAATATCTAAATTAGTGTTAAGTTTATAAAATAATTGTAATAGGATAATTATAATTAGCTTTCAAACATGAACTTAATGAAAACAAAACTTAAAATAAAGAATAATTGTACACAAACATTAACTTAAAGGAAAACTAGGTACTTGTATACCGTAGTCGACATATTTTAATTTCTGATACGAAAGTAGAAAGAGGAAAAGAGTGCGACGAAATAAACTAAAGATAAACATAAGCGAGGCTGCCAAGATAGTACACTCGCGTGAGGGTCCCCCGACATCGACACTGCGTTGCTCTCCCACCACTGTTAGCAAGCAGGCATCGCTGCATATTATGTCATATTCTGCATGTGATAGAAGTGTAAACCGAAATTAAAATTTGACGACTACAGTATAGATATAAATGACGTTAGTATGTCACTCAATATACAAATTTTTATTTGTAAAGATATCTAGTAAGCAAATTTATAATCAAGCGATATAATTTGTTGCTGCGAAAAACACAGGGAATTGAGAAATTTTTTTACCAAGATTAGATGTTGCAAAGATGCTAAGTAAAATTATCGAATTTATCAAATATAAGTAAAAGAAATAAATAATACTTTCTTTAAAAATTAATTCCACTGGAGAGTTCAGAAATTACCTTGGCCATCATAGACGTGAATATGAAAAAAGAAGAAATTTACACGTTGGAGATTAACGAAGAGATTTAATTTAGAAAATAAATCGTTTCTACTCCAACCAAAAGTTTAGATTATTCGGATACTATAAGTAAATATCATTATAAATAATATTAGCTTATTCTCAACTAGAGAAAGAAATATTCAGATTTGTTGTGCATACAAGTCATACTATTTTTGTAAGATGTTTGTGGAGATATTCTTTCCTATACATAATTAATTTATTTAAAAGTAATTCCAAACAATTAGAATACATTTCAAAATCTAAGTTCAATATTAATATTATAGAGAGTTAATACAAAGATACGGTAATAACTGTATTTACAAAGTTTCTGGTAATAATTTAGTGGTAAATTTATGTAAGTAAGTTAATATATCAAATAATACCATCTCTTAAAAGGAAAGTGAATTATACATGTTTTTCGTTAATATACGTAAACTACGCGGCCTAACAAAGAAAACAACAAACACATTTTATTTTTCAATATATTCTCCTGTTCGCTGAACATACTTATTCCAACGATATTCCAAATTAGTAATGCCTTCATTATAGGTCGATGAATCCAAGTCTTCGAAATAGCTATTTACAGCAGCGATTGCCTCGGAATTAGACGAAAATCTCTTACCGCCGAGCCATTTTTTCAGGTTTGGAAAGAAATGATAAGCGCTGGGAGCAAAATCTGGCGAATAGGATGAATGAGGCACTAATTCAAATCCCAATTCATGAATTTTTGGCCATTGCAATTGCAGACTTGTGAGCAGGTGCATTATCCTGATGGAAAAGCACGTTTTTCTTTGCCAAATGAGGGCGTTTCTCTTTGATTTTGTCGCTTAATTATTGCAACAAATTGGCAAAATACTCCTAATTTATTGTTTTCCCTTTTGTAAGTAGTCGACCAAGATAATACCATGAGAACCTGAAAAAACACTTGCCAAAACCTTTCATGCTGACAAACCGTTTTTGCCTTCCTTTGGTGGCGGAGAACCTTTTCTTGTCCATTGTTTGGATTGTTCTTTGGTTTCCGGAGTGTAATGGTGGATCCAGGTTATATCGACGGTAATGAAACGGCGTACAAAGTCCTTCTGATTATTGGGAAAAAATGCCAAAAGTTCGCGAGAAACACTCAAACGATTCAGATTTTGCTTCGGTGTGAGTTATCGCGGCACTCGCCGTATGTTTTTTCATAAACAATTCTTCACTTAAAATTCTGTGCACAGTGTCATTTCAGATACCTAAAATGTATGCTATCTCGGGCACTTTTAATGGACGCTCATCCAAGACGATACGGTGAACTTTTTTAATCATTTTCGCAACAGTAACAGTTTTTGGACGTCCACTACGGAGTTCATCATTTGTCCTCATACGACCACGCTTAAATTCGGCAACTCAGTTTTTAACCATTGAAAACGAAGGAGCGAATTCTAATGGTGTTGAATCCAGCTCTGCTTTCATGTCGGTTGGTGTTAAACCTTTCAAATAAAAGTACTTTATAATTTCTCTCAACTCAGTTTTTTCCATTATTACAAAATCACGCGAGACGTTCACTTTTGGCGCCTGTCAAAAACATATTAATTGCCATATCGCTCTGTACCGTCATATGTGTCTATTAAAAGATGATTTTGCAGAATGGTAAATAAAATTCCTGCAAATTCGCGTCATCTTTGTATCAGGCCACGTAGTTTCCGAACCACCCTCCTACTTTGTTCTATTCATAGAAGAGAATCATATAACTAAGATTATCATAATAACAATAGTCATATAAACATTATTGAGCTCTCTGAGGATCAGGTTTCTAAAGCAATAAGCAAACTTAATGACAGTTACAGCACTTGCCATGATCAGCTTCCATCCTTTCTTATCAAGGACTGTTCTCCTGCTTTTTTGTATCCGTTGGTCAGGATTTTCAACCTGGCATTGAAGAGTTATTCCTTTCCAAGGATTTGGAAGTTCGCTCGCATTTGCCAATATTCAAATCGGATGATTGCTCTGATATAAAAAATTACCAGCCAGTGGCGATCTTGTCCAATTTCTCTAAGATTTTTGAGTGGTGTCTCTACGCAGCAGTTTCTCCTTGCATCAATACATATCTTTCTCCGTCTCAGCATGGTTTCGTTGCAAGGCCTTCCACTGTCTCTAACCTGTGCCAATTTGTGCAAACTTTGTCTCAGGCTCTAAATTCTCGTGAACAAAATCATGGACGTCTTGTACACAAAAGCGTTTGATCGCATAGACCACTCCATCATTCCTTCCAAACTACGCTCGTTCGGTTTCAATGCGCGCCTGGTCTCGTTTTTCATGTCATACCTCTCTAACAGGCGCCAACTTGTGTTTTACAATGGTTTCACCTCAGATGAATACATTGCTACCTCGGGTGTCCCCCAGGGGTCTATTCTGGGTCCATTAATTTTCAATGTTTTTATTAACGACATCACTGACGGCTTAATGTCCCAGAGTTTACTCTATGCTGATGATCTAAAATTGTTTCGTGAGATCACGACTTCTGATGATTGCAGTTCACTTCAGTTTGACCTTGAGAGTATAGCTCGCTGGTGCTCTTTGAATAACTTACCTCTTAATATTGGCAATTGTAAGGCGATTTCACTCGAGCTTCTTCTCCCTTGATTTTTGATTATAACCTGAATCAGGTGCAGCTCGCTCGTGTTGATCTGATTAAGGACTTGGGTGTTATTTTTCGATTCAAAGCTAACATTTGCTCAACATGTTGAGTATATCACTAAAAATGCCAGGAAAATGCTTGGTTTCATTGTTCGCAACTGTGGTACCTTTTCTAATATTGTAGCCTTGAAATCCCTTTACTACTCCCTTGTGAGATCGCGCTTGGAATATGCGTCGATCATCTGGAGCCCATACTATGCTACCTACAAACGTGAATTGGAGTTGATTCAGCGGCGGTTTGCCAAGTTCTTATGGTTTCGTCTGGATGGTCACTATCCGGAACGTAGCACTGATCACGATATTCTTTTATCACGTATTACTTTGACCTCTCTTAATTTCAGACGAACTATCGCCAGTCTAATATTTCTAGTTAAGCTTTGCCGGAACTATATTGACTCTCCCGCATTACTATCAATGCTTAATTTTCGTATTCCGCATTTCGGTGTTCGGAACAGCAGCACCTTCTATTTACCGTTTGCACGCACAAATGCATTATTAAATTCCCCTGTTTACGTGATGTGTTCTCACTTTGATAGCATTTCGTCACAGTGTGATTTGTTTCATTCTACTATTGGTGGAGTTAAGAGTGTTGCGGTGCGAACATTCAATAACTTTGCTTAGCACTGATTGTATTTGCAGTCACTATTCTTTCTATTTTCATATTTTTATGTTTTTCATTTTTCAGCTACTTCTTCACTGTTTAATTTTTAAGCACTCATTATATATTTGTTATCTTGCAAATTGTCCTGTAATTGGAATATGTATGTTCTGTTGCGCAATAAAGGGAATTATTATTATTATTATTATAAAAAATTAAATTAAAAAAAAAGTATATAAAGAAATAGTACATTGAGGTGATTGTTGTCTAGCACCATTGTTTTGTTTCGTACTAACTTTAAAGATGTATAAATATTAAATTATAACACGTTTTAATGTAGCACACATTCAAGAGAGACGACAATTGCATAAATTGTTTGAAGTCTGAATGACTTTCCCAGGTCTGCAGTGTTAGTCGTGGGAGACAATGACAATGGAGGATTAATCTACACGTAGTCATGCATGCCATTATTCAAGTACGAGAGTCTTAAGAATTGAACGAAACAATTTAAAAGTGTATTTATACAATATACATACTTTTAAATTGATTCGTTTGTCACATAACTTATTATGTAAAAGTATTTTCTTATATGTAAGTAGGTTGTAAAATTGAATTTGTTCAGGCGTATTTTAATACACTAAATGGACATTCGAGGAGCTTTCAAAATCTATCTTTCATTCTAATGTCGCATCTACGCGATTTGCTACTTATTTAATTATTGAATATCTTGTACAAATCTGGGGCGATTTTCTTGGTAAATTATTTAATTTTAGACACTTGTAGGTACGTTTTATAATTAATTTCAACGAATCGTTTTGTATATTGTAATTTCTGTACTTGACACCTAGTCTCGCAAGTGATATAGCATTTTGAAAGCCATTATAATATAGAGAAGGAAACATTTAATGGATTTTACTCTTCTAACAAACGAGTAGGGATTTTCATTTCCGCTCTATGTTAATTTGGAAAATACTTATTTTATTGCCAGAAAAACATGGACGAACGATTCATTGTGTTTATAATAATCGATAACGGAAATTTGTGCTAAGATTCGATCAGAATTGAAATAAACAAATATGAGTTTACTGGCAATTAGTTGCGTGTAAATGCAAATGAAAAACGAGTATTTTCGCATTATGCAATAATTGTGCGCTTATCAATTTTTGTTTGTAAAAACAAATTGGTATTGAGTATGCGTTTATAAAAGGATATTTTAAACTTTCAATATCGTCTGACGTTTAGTTTACAGATACAGTTGCTTCAAGAAACTTGAAAGTTGTGAAATTGATAAAATCGCTATTCTTGATGTAATTGAATACTTGTTTTTTAAGAAGATGCACACATCTGATGATAAACAGCAAACATTGGACAACGATGCTCTTTGGGAGGCCACGTTTTTTCACTAGGTTGTCGACTCTAAATATATTGACGTCTTGAATCATCAAAACGTGTTACCATTCCAGAAATGGTTGAATAAGTTCATGATGTTTTGTTACGTGCCCGAATAGTGATAGTAGAGAACATTGCCAACACTACGGACATGCCTATTGAACATTTACACCACATTTTGCTTGTTGAATTATATTAATGTCTAAGCTCTCTGCCTGGTGGGTGCCGCGTTCACTGAATGCAGATGAAATACTTGAAAGAACACGAATTTTCAACGGCGACTTCTAGCTTTTTAACATCAATTCAGTATGTGCCAGAATCGAACTGCAATCTCAGCAGTTCTCCTTCAAAAGAAACCAAAACATTTGCTTAGTCTGAAGAGATAATGGTAATGATATTTTGGGATTCGGCGGGGTTATTTCTTAACCACTAACTCGCAAAAGACAAACTATCACTGGAACATATTGTGCTGCCCTATGGACAAAGTGAAAGTTACCATTTCATCATGACAATGCGCCATCATACACTAATCGTATTTGAAAAAAATGAGGTGTGGCCACCACACGACTTTCTTATACGTATGAGCGTTTCAAATTATAGAATTTTAAGAATTTTTTTATACGAAAATTATTCAAAACCTATTCTAAGTACTTCTATTCTCTTAATAAATCTCTATAGAATGCTTACTTTGCAAGATATTATCAAAAAAGTGCTACTCAATAAGAGTAAAAGTGCTACTTCCGGTCCGAATTTTGAAATTTCATATATACAAAAAATATTGCAAATCCAGTTCTAAATACTTTTGTACTCTTGATAAATATATACAGGCTGTTCACACTTAAACCCGCACCATTGGTAACTCCGTTATTATTGGAGCTACGAATTCGTCCAAATTAGCAAACTAGTAGGATTTTTCCTGGCGGTTACGACGATGAAAACAAAAAAACAATTGAACGTCGCGTTTTTCAGATATTTGACAAAATGTAATTTTTTAAATGGAACAACCTATATATTTTTATGCGGTTGAATAAAAAATTTAGTTCTGAATAAAAATGTTTAAATACATTATCTTAAAAAAATTGAAAATAAAAAAGTTATCACGTGATTTCTTAAACATTGCATTTTGTTTAAAAAATTTTATGAAAGACGTAGCATGTTTCACATGTTTATCCAATTGAAGTGATCTTCAGATATTAAATAAAATAATATCATAAACATCCTTAAAATTTGCTTACTTTATCACTAAAACGTAAGTTTTCAAATGGGATACCGTGCATTTTAAGGGATTTAGGATTTGTTTTTAGGGATGCCTAACGAAATTTGTTATTAAATAATATGTACCGATTATTGTATACTATTCTCTTGTTGAACGGATGAAAAATTTTTTTGTATAGGTCCTAGAATGTTTGTTCATAATATTCCTAAATGAATTCAAACGAAACGTTGTGTTTTTAACGAAATTTATTTTGATTTCGTCCACGAAACTTAAGAATAACAAATAAAAGAATAATAAACACTATCAATCAACATACATAACTAAAATAGTAGTTCGAAGGTACCACCTTCTTGGTCCAGACACTTGCGGGCTCTTTTCTGAGTGCAGCGCGTGGCTTTGAGAAGGGTCCTTCCATCAATATTCCGAATAATGGCCGTAATGTTATTTTGAAGTTCTTCCACATTTTGGTAACGATGTTTGTAAACTTCATTTTTCACTCGGCCCCATAAAAAAAAATCTAGCGGAGTTAGATCTGGTGAGCGTGGGGGCCACAGAACTGGTCCATGAGTTCCAATCCAACGGGGTCCAAACAGTCTCTCCAGTAATGCGTTAACGATATGGTGATTATGAGCCGGTGCACCGTCTTGTTGGAAGTATATCCGCGGCCTATCCATCAAGTTCACGTTGTCCACGAAATCTTCCATTACATGAGACATAAAGTCCTCATATCTCTCTCCCGTTAATAAGCCGCGGTAAAAAAAAGGACCCACAATTTTAGATCCAATCATACCACACCAAACATTAAGGCTGAACCGATGTTGTGGATTAGTGGGATGAGTCAAAAAAGGATTTTCCCGACTCCAAAAATGATAGTTTTTTCAATTAAACATTCCCTTATTAGAGAAGTTACTCTCATCCGACCATAAAAGATATCGAGGAAAATTTGGATCTTCTTCACATTTATGTAGGAACCATTCACAAAATTCCATTCTTCTTATATCATCATTAAGATGCAAAGTTTGTACTGGCCGATATTTGTATGGCTCAAAATTATATTTTTTCAAAATTTTATGAATCGTTCCCAATGAAAGGTCTATTTCTCTTGCCAATTCTCTAATTGAATTGTTAGGATACGCCTCAAAATATCCCAGTACATTTATCTCTACTTCCTCACTAACCACAAATTGCTTCTTCGTTCTATTCTTCTTGAAAACCTCTTCGTTTCGCCGAAATTGTCTGTATAATTCCAAGAAATATCTTCTTTGAGGAATCGCGCGCTCGGGAAACATTGCACTATAATGTTTGCGAGCTCTAATAGTGTTTTTTCTCTGAAATATGTAAGCTTCCATAATATCACATTTTTCCTCATGCGTGAAAACCATTTTTATTAGAAGAAGACAAGAAGAAAACAGCAAAATAACAATGCGAATTTTAAAACACTGACAGATTAATTTGACGGATTGTTATTGAATATTTTTTTTTATTGGTGCCTATTTGATCAAAATTGTAACAACTATTATAATGTAGGCTAATTTCATTTTCTCTTTTCCTTTTTTTCTGAGTGGAATTTTAAATTATACTGTCCCATTTTAAAATGGGTACTTTTCTGATTATTATCTCGGGAATATGCCCCTTTAAAGAAATCACGTGATAACTTTTTATTTTCAATTTTGTTGAGATGATGTATTGAAAAATTTTTGTTCAGAACTAAATTCTTTATTCAACTGCATAAAAATATATAGGGTGTTCCATTTAAAAAATTACATTTTGTCAAATATCTGAAAAACGCGACGTTCAATTGTTTTTTTGTTTTTATCGTCGTAACCGCCAGGAAAAATCCTACTAGTTTGCTAATTTGGACGAATTCGTAGCTCCAATAATAACGGAGTTACCAATGGTGTGGGTTTAAGTGTGAACACCTTGTATAGAATGCATAACTTACGACATATTTGCAAAAAATCGCTATTCGATAACAGTAAAAGTGGTACTTCCGGTCTGAATTTTGAAATTTTTTTTATACAAAAGATATTGAACATTATGTTTTAAACACTTTTATACCCGTAACGTACTTGTCTAAAAAGCATGACTTGCGAAATATTCGCAAAAAACTGATTTTCGATAAGAGTAAAAGATCTACTTCCGGTAGGAACTTCGAAAAATTTTTTAAATAAAATTATTCTGAATTTTAATTTTAAGTATATCTGAATTCTTTAGAAATTTGTTTAAACTTAGTAGTTGACGAAATATTGGCAAAATTCGATTTTTTCGCTGAAGTAAACTGCTACTTCCGGTCTACCGATTTTACTGAAAAACTAATCAGATCTCATGAGGGAGATTATACACGTAAATACACAGACACACAGACATTTTTTAAAAACCACTTTTTCGGTATCAGGGAAATTCAAAACGTGGACATCTGCAAAGATCTCGAGGTCGAAAATTTTCATCATCACAATACTTCCTTATACTACGTATGAGAAAGTAAAAACTGAATAAATTACTATTCAAGATTTTGCGCCAACCACTTTCTATACTGAATCTAGTCCCCTAATATTTACAATTTTCTATTCGCTAAACTCAAGCTGATTATAAAAACCCGGCATAATGGCACTCCATCATCGCTGGTTCAAGTGTAATAATGTTAAAGGGAAATATATTGAAAAAGGAGAACAATCTTTGCTGTAATTTAGGTGTTTCATTTTAAATCTCACCTTCCGTCAAATGATCCTGGTATATCAGTCTATTTGCTATATTGAAATAAGAATTCATTTTTGTGTGACGAAGCACATGATTTTAGTAACAAGCAAAGCATAATTCACATATTGTGGTAATGATAGAGAATTAATATAATATTCTCTTCTATCATACAATCAGATACTATTTTTGAAAAAGAAATAATTTTAATAATGGCCTTTGTTATACTAGCTAATGAAGTAAATATTTATATATTAGAGTGACCTACTGTAATAGTATTAGACCTTCGAATCGTCGATGTATGTCGTTCTATCTTATAACAACTTTTATTTACGACCATACGCGTAATGTTGGCATTTCTGACTTTTTAAAAGTTTGGAAGTGTGACATTGTTCACGTTTTCTTCCCGCCCTCATTTCGCAACCTCAATATCAGTCAAATGTTAGTTTATCTTTATTTTTGATAATACAAAAAAGGCTTCCAACCATATTTTAATTAACAAGACGAACTAGATTATTAAAATTAATTGTTACATCAGAATTATTGGGAGCTTGAATCCAAATAGATAGACCGCCCTGCTATTGCTGATATGATGAAACAGTGATTTCATGTGCTTCTCCATTCGAGCTAAGATATCTGGATTGCTACGGGAGGACAGTTTCCCTCAGTTCCAGTGGAGTGCAGTCCTTGAAGGCTTTACCACTCAACATTTCTTTTACTTTTTTATACGTAGTATAAGGAAGTATTGTGATGATGAAAATTTCGACCTCGAGATTTTTGCAAATGTCCACGTTTTGAAGTCCCCTGATACCAAAAAAGTGGTTTTTAAAAAATGTCTGTGTGTCTGTCTGTCTGTGTCTGTGTCTCTGTGTCTCTGTGTGTGTGACCACGATAGCGGTCAAACCGCTACAAATATCAATTCCAAATTTTGTATTTACGAATATAATCTCCCTCTTGAGAACTGATTAGATTTTGAGCAAAATCAGCAGACCGGAAGTAGTAGTTTACTTCAGTGAAAAAATCGAATTTTGCAAATATTTCGTGAATTACTAAGTTTAAACAAATTTATAAAGACTTCATATGTACTTAAAATTGAAATTGTGAACAATTTTATTAAAATGGTTTTTCGAAATTCCTACCGGAAGTAGGTCTTTTACTCTTATCGAAAATCAGTTTCTTGCAAATATTTTGCAAGTCATGCTTTTTAGACAGGTACGCTACGAATATAAAAGTATTTAGAACTATATAAAAGTGTTTAAAACATAATGTTCAATATCTTTTGTATAAAAAAATTTTCAAAATTCGGACCGGAAGTATCACTTTTACTCTTACCGAATAACGATTTTTTGCAAATATGTCGTAAATTATGCATTCTATGTATATTTATGAAGAGTACAAAAGTATTTAGAGTTGGATTTGGAATATTTTTTGTATAAATGAAATTTCAAAATTCGGACCGGAAGTAACACTTTCATATAAGAAAATCGTGTGGTGGCCACACCTCATTTTTATAATCTATTCACCGAAAAAACTGACGTACATTTATTTAACGTTTATGCTAGAACATCACAAATCTGACAACTTAATATGTCAAAACTTTTACCGAAAATTTTATTAAAATAAATATAATAATTATGGTTGTAAATAAAATAGTATACAGACTTCGGCTAAAAGTTTTATTCCTGTCTCGAGATAAAGTTAACCTCGACGCTTCGCGTCTCGGTTTACTACTTAATCTCTCGACAATAATGAAACACTTTGCACCTCGGTATGTAACATACCATTTAATATTTATCACAAATAATTATTATAACCTTTTGACTTCATTAAAGTAGGCTGTAAGTAAGTAATTAAGTAATCAATGTTGGTGTATATCTAAATTGAAAATGCGATTAAAATACTCTCTTTAGTTAAAATCGTTATACCTCTTCGAGATTTTTTTCAAAAAATGAATATTAACGAAGTTATTATCCGTTACTTTATTTCCACACTGTATATTACTTTAGTCTCTAGTATTGATTTAAAATATTACTTTCAGGATGTACATGTACGCACTATCTCATCCTGATATCCTTTATAGAATTACCAAATACATAACATCGTATTATCTCTTTGAAATATACTCAAATAAATATTGCATAAAATGTTTTATATTGGACGTCAACATTTATATAATACACAAATGCATACTATGCAAATATTTATATAGATAGATTTAAAGCATGGACTTAAAAATAATAAGAAATGACAATTACAGATTTAATTTATAAATTAGACAAAGGTTTGTATTAAGTATTGTTTTTTAAAAATAACTTTTGAATGTATTACTTAATCATGAAATGTCAAATACCTTGATATCTTTATTATTCATAAATTTGAGTCCGAGTGGAACAAAATATCCTCGCAGTGAGTTAAATATAATACTTTACTCAATGTTTCTGCTTAGTTCTTTACAAAATGAATATTCTTGATCAAATTAAACTATTTATTTATAATTATTATAATTTTCATCTTTAGATATTGATAACATTTATTCACTTAAATACTTTCTCCTTCTTTTGGAATGAGTATTGCTCACTTTATCTGAAATTAATATAGGAAATATTCTTCGCTTGAACGGAATATCTTCAAGAACTTGGAAAGAGAAAATTTACTCTCTGAATACAAAGAATCTCACAAAATCTCTCTCATAATAATTTCTAAATGATCATTATCTTTTTATAGATAACTCTGCCTGCAAGGAATTATTTTTATACGCTCATTTATAAAATATCATCTTATTAAATATACATACTATGGTTTCAGACATCCATTTGAAAAATATTTATATAAATATTCGAAATATATCTTTCAATTACACACAAAGAAACCTTTTTAAAATCTGGTCCAATCTTTACAATTATTATTAACTACATCTCATAAAAAGAAATAATTATTACAATTTGCCAACCTTTGATATATATCTGACATTTTGAATCATTCTAGAACTCTGTCTCTAAGATATTGTAATCACTATAATCAGTGCATCAAATATGTATTTAAATTTCAATATGTTTAATAACTGTTAACTTTATGTGAAACTTAGTTAAGAAATAACCATAACAGTATGTATTTAGATATGTACCACTGTAATCCCACCATTTCCCTCAACGATCCCAGTCTATGATAATATAGGTATATGTTTTCTATTTATCGAAATTTACTGACACACTGTAACAATTGCTTCGTTGTCGCTGTATAGACTGTAATGTATTTAGCATTGAATTCGATAACTTTACAGACACTTGAATGTAAAGTTAACTAAGTCGTGAACGTCAGCGAAGCTAAAAGGAAACGACTGATAGTAAAGTTCAATCTAACTCAATAAAACGCTGGCGTCTCTATATTCGCCTCCTACATTTTTATCTAAAAAGTGCTCAGATAATTAGGTTACTCCAGCTTGAAAGGGTACATTAAATTTAATACTTTTCGCTGAGTAGTGGCGGCTGAAACTAAAACACTACACGTAAACGATTTGATCGACGGTCTTTCAAGGAAGCGTCTTCCGTAAAATATTGATGCGTACCTTTTACCTAAATATATTGCCTTTTCGTTTTTAATTTACAGGGAAAGAAGCCCACACAAATAATATTAAGGCTAACCCACACATTCCGGGAGATAATTATGAAAATGAGATAGTTCGAGCAGGAGCAAAAGTAATTCTGTTGTTAGTTTCAGAATGAAAGAGAATTAAGAAATAACAAGAAAATTAAGTCTTACAAAAATTAATGAATCTAGGAATTTCAAATTCGGTGCCATTATGAACCGCTATATCTAGTCAGTAAGCATAATTTACAGGAGAAATCTTAATTGAAAGCCTTAAAATTGAAGTTTCTGAAATAGGGCCATCTGCAACATTAGTTAAACATTAATCGCGAGTATTTCGATGCTCCGCCTACAGATGGCGCGCGAAGTCGAAATTAAACACCTCATACATGTGACCCACCCTGCTCAGACTAAAAAATCAATTGACTATAATCTATACATAGGAAATATTTACAATAAGGAATTACCAATGAATAACGAAAAATTCCGATAGCATTATTAGGGGAAACACCGACGTGTGAATTGCTTTGAACTTTAATCGTAAGTGTTCCCCATAAACGACTTCGTCATAAACAAGTAGAAAATACCGCGAGATCAAAAACTATGTTGATAAAGGTTTGCCATGGAATGTAAAACATCTGTTTTAAGTTATATCATTAAGTGTCATACTGACAATTGACTGACATAACATTTGTAATAATGATAGTATGGCACTTAATGATATAACTTAAGAAGGGGCGTTTAGTAACAAATAGAAACTTATGCAACTTATATTACTCGCGGGACGGGTAGACTCAAGGGTGTGTGAGTAGGTGGAGCTACATATTATTCGGTTTCGATCACAGCCCTTCGGTTATATTCACAGATTCTGTCATAGTTAAAGAAATACTATAGATAGGAAACATAATGTATAAAGAATGAGTACTTACGGAACTGTTGATGTTGTTGATGTTTTATAATAAACCAATTTTCACTTGCCCATAACTGTTATATTATTATACACTCGAATATTATAGGTATATATGACATTTAAATGCGAGTGACAGTTTGTAATTAAAGTGCCACTCGCATTTAAGTCTGCAATAGCCGACCGATTCCGATAGATTTTCGTCTTCGCTAGGACCGGTAGAGATACCGTAAAGTGGGGATAGACGACGCGATTAGCTTGGAAAAACCTCGTGTAAAATGTGCGTGACAATGTTACTGTTTAATGTTTTGTATCTTTAAAAATAATTGCATAAATTTGATTTTTTCTTTATATCGTACATCAAGTGTGCAGCTGGCGCGTAGATGTCGTTTTTTTCTTGTGTACCAGCCTTAGTTAGTAGACATTAATCAAATTCATGCATATTTGTGGTTATTTCAAAAACACATAACTTTCTTAAGAAAATGAATTAGTACAAAAACTGACCTTGACATTATAAATTTATGCCTTTTGCATCACTAACCCAAATTTGAGATTCTAAAATTACAAAGTAAGTTTAAAAAACGCGAAACGGCGATGTCTTAATTTTCAATAGGTAAACGTTCCTCTTAAAACAGACGTTTTACATTCCATGGCATACCTTTATCAATATAATTTTTGATCTCGCGGTATGTTCAATCATCTCTCACTATATATCTGACATACGTTATAACCGAGTTTAACTGTATATATAGAAACTGTATATTTAGAAAATAAATATTTTATTTGAACATTTCTTCTATTCATATGTTAATTATAAATACTATTTAATAACTTGCAAATAAACTACAAAAACTAATTATAACATTCATAATATGCGTAAATTGGCTTATAAATAATAAATTTTGATTACACTGAATATCAGTAATTTAATATAACACAGGAAATTCAACAATACTACTGCTACCTAAAAAATACATTACACATGGTGTTTATATTGATTTTCACGGACATTATACGAATGAGTAATTAGATCACGAATAAATTATTGCCCGGAACGTATAAGTAAATTTAAATCGTATTTAAATGTATAAATTTCTTAGTCAGCTTATACTTAATACATTTATTTGCATATGTATATACTTTAATGTTTACTGCAGTAAAGGATTTTAGGTATTTTATAGTTACACGCGAAGAGCTCAGTATGAATACGAATAGTTACCGTGAGAGACTAGATGAAGATTTATCGATCACAAATTAATTTTTATTAAAGGTTTCTCAGTTAGCCGGTTTTCAGCTTTGCAAAATATCGTCTATTTTAACTGCATACAGCCCTTAACGTTTTATGCTAGTGACGCTACTCTGTTACTCTGAAATGTTCTTTGAAATGCAAATTGTTCTTTTATTCTTTTTGGTTGAAATAAAACGTTCCTCCGCCATGTAAAAAATTTTGAATTGCAAAGTAACGGGTGGACAACCTACAAAAAATACATACCTTTGCCGTTGTATATTTACGGCTGGTATACGAAATAATTTGTGTTTTACTGATTGTGCTATCAGATATACCTACATCAAAGGAAATGATGAAAAATTTTAATACATTTTAATTTTGCGCTAAGAATATCTAATTATTGTCTTTTTGTGACTATTACGTAATCTAATTCACACATACTGCTGTGACCCTTACATTTTTGAAAATTATAGTATTAAGTATTAACTTAGATATTAAATAAGAGCAATAATTTATTAGAACATTTATTCAAAGTTAGATAACAAGTTTAATATATATGCAAACAAGTAAAATAGGTTGCAAACATTTAAGGATGAATTCTAGTTCCTCTTAAGGTCTGCAAGAAATTTTATTTGAGATGAACCGCATTCATGTTGCAGAAACGCGATGGTTTGTCTTATGAAAAGTTCTGTCATCATACTTAATACCGGAAATATAACCTAACCGTATTAGAAATTCCATTTCATAAATTAACTTTTTGTAAGAGAAATATTCTCATTACTCTGCTGTTAAAGCATTTAATACAAAGTACAAAGAAAGATGTAGGCATAAAATTAAGAAGATATTGACAGCAGACATATTATTTCTTGAAAGAATTCTTGACTTACACGGAAACCTACTCCGCTTATGATAAGTGTTGTTACTATTTTAGCCTCCCTTTTTGTCTCTTTCTTAGAAACATTCTTCTTCTTCTTTCTCTTTTCTTAAGACCTAGTCTTGTTTCTTCTACTCTTCTTGCTCTCCTTCAGCCTCTTGGGAAGTAGATGTCCAGCTGTCGCACCATCTTTTGGAAGGTCGACCGGGGGTCTCTTCCGCCTGCAGCGCTCTGGGGTGAATTGAGTAGCTTTTTTGTATAAATGAAATTTCAAAATTCGGGCCGGAAGTAACACTTTTACTCTTAGAGAGTAGCACTTTTTTTCGAATATCCTGCAAAGTATGCATTCTATAGCGATTTATTAAGAGAATACAAGTACTTAGAATAGGATTTTGAATAATGATTGTCTAAAAAAATTCTTAAATTTGTATAGTTTGAAACGCTCATACGTATAAGAAAGTCGTGTGGTGGCCACACCTCATTTTTTTTGTATCGTGTTCGTGGATTTTTAAGTAGATATATAAAATTGTGGCGTATTCTATGCTCTGTCAAAGGGATCAAAATAAAGTATTAAAGTTTCTGTACATTGGAAACAGCATGAAGTTGTACGGAGCGTGATCTGGAATGTAAAGCGGATGGACGTTCCAATTACCAATCCCTTCAACCCGGTTCTTCTTTTATAGTCAATGCACGTCGACGCACTCGAGCGAAGAACAGGGGAAGCAATGCACGAATTCACCAGTTTCTCTTTTTGCAGTCAATTTATAATGTTCATCGACTCTAATTTTCATGGGGATTTTTTCGCCCTGTGCTCATTTTTATTTGTTAAAAATTCAATCATGTTATTAGTTTTATTAATACTATTCTTACTATTCATCTATTTGTAATTCGTTTCCGTTAATAAGAAGCATCACCCTGTTAATTCGTTTCTTGTTGGTTTTTCGTCTTATCTACCTACTCTGGAAAAGTTAGTATGTGTTCTCGATATTCACTGAACTTCAAAGTATCTAGCTTTAACAGATACAGGAATAAGAATACATAATTCTAAATATGATTTATTCTTCAATATAATCTCCATTAACTTCAATACATTTGGCCCAATGGCTCTGCAATAAGTTTATTCCACAGTGGAAGTGTGGTTCTGGAAGTTCTGCGAAATACTCCTCTCCGGCTGCTATAGCTTCTTCATTCGACAAAAAATGCTTTCTATGGAGCAATTGTTTCAGGTTTCGGAACAGATAGAAGTCACTCGTAGCCAAATCTGGCGAGTACAGTGGATGATCAAGCAATTCGTACTTCAATTCGTTGAATTTGGACATTGACAAAACACTTTTGTGAGCAGGTGCGTTGTCTTGGTGAAAAATTATTTTTTTGAGCTGCAAACCAGGTTTTTCCTCACGAAGTTTTGCGCCCAATTCATCTAGAATATTACAATAATATTCTTGTTCTTAATTGTTTTACTTTTTTCCAGATAGTCAATGAACAAAATTCCTGTAGCATCCCAAAAAACTGATGCAGTAACTTCTTTGCTGATCGTTCAGGCTATCTTTGCTTTGGAGCTGAACATCCAGCTCTAGTCTACTGCAAACTTTCCTGTTTCAATTTACGATCATGATGATAGATCCAAGTCACATCCGTAGTTATAAAACGACGCGACGCACAAATCGGTTTGATGCTTCTTAAAACGATCCAAATAATAATAATAATAATAATAATAATAAATCGTCTTTATTCGGCGGAGTCCAACTGAAGCTGTTCAGCTCAACCGAAATGACACAGAAATTTGCTTTCGAGCGAGTTTTTCTTGGATTGTTAACATGTGCGGCACCACTTTTCTAAACAGCTTAATAGCAGCAGTTAATAAAAATGCCATTGTAAATGTTGTTTACATTTTTTTTTATTAAATGGAAATGTATAGTTTGCCATTTGTTTTCATTAAGTTTTGAAAATTACAGACTTCAAGTGGCGACCATTGTTTTCGATACACATTCGAAGGTGATTTTTGAACGTTTCCATTACTCGAGTCATTTGAGGCGATATTCCTGCAATTTCTTGACGTATTACTGCTTTTAATTCATCAATGGTTCGGGGATGGTGTTCAAAGACCTTCGCTTTCAGGTAGCCCCAAAGGAAAAAGTCGCATGGGGCAAGATCGGGTGAACGAGCAGGCCACCCAACGTCTCCACGTAATGAGATTACGTGTCCTGGAAACATCTCCCTTAAAACGTTCATGGACCTTCTAGCCGTATGAGCCGTAGCTCCATCCTGTTGGAACCACACATTCGCATGGTTAAGTTCTCTAAGTCTTGGGTCCAAAAAATTACGTAGCATGTCGATATACCGATCGGCGGTTACGGTAACCGTAACGCCTCCCTCTTCAAAAAAATAGGGACCCCAAACGCCAAATGACCCAACAGCACACCAAACAGTAACGTATGGGCTGTGAAGTGGCCTTTCATGGAGCTGCTGCGGATTTTCTCGTGCTCAGTAACGAAAATTTTGCTTGTTCACACAGCCGGATAAATGGAAATGGGCTTCGTCACTGGTTATTAAAAGCTCATTTTGTGGGATGTTTTGAAGAATATCGTTGCAACATGCTCTACGATTTTCCCAGTCACGTTCACACAGCTCTTGTGCGATCATCATTTTGTATGGGTGGAAGTGTAGGTCTGCGTGTAAAATTCTTCGCAGCGAACGATCTGATAAACGCAAAGCAGCGGCATGTTTAGCAGCTGAACGAGTAGCAGCTGAACGAGTAGGAGATCGTTCCACAGCTTCTCCAATAGCTGCAACATTTGCAGGTGTCCGAACACTTCTGGGTCTACCGGTTGGTTTTCTTTTTAAGGCTGAACCTGTGGCTCTAAAATTCGAAACCCAAAGCAGTATAGTTTTGCGATCTGGAACCGGAGCATGTCTACCCAGTGCGAAGTGAGTGCGAAAAGTTTGTTGCGTTGTAATCACAGATTCATTTTTCAAAAATGTTTCGATAATGACAGCACGATGTTCGCCCGTCCAAATCATGATGACAACTAAAATGGCAAGGCATGTGCTACCAACTGAAAACACTAAGCTCCCCATCGCTTCAGTGGCGCGGGCACAGTGGCGGTGCAAAATGTGGGAGATTATTCTGCCGGACCCTGTATAATGACATGTCAACTTCAATTGACTTGGCAACACTGACAGAAATAACAGATGAAAATAAAAGCTAACCTAGGTTCATATGAAGGGTTCTTCTATTTAATCGACTACAATTTATAATTCTACCCTTTACTTATAGATGTTGCTCCGCGAATTTTTTACGCAACCCATATAGTATAGATTTTTTGCTACTACTGCTTTTGCACATGATTATGGTTGTAATTAATGTTAAATCGTATCCTGATTGGTTTTCATATATGTTTAAGTCGCATTACCATTACTACCACCAACTAACTATAATGGCAGTATTTTATTCACCACTGCAATTTCCATAGTAAACGTGAATAGTTTTTACTTTCATGTCTTCATATTACGGAGGTGTCATCGATATATGTAAATACATTGCTTTCTCCTCACATTCTTCCATGAATAATATTACTCATTATTAGTCAGAAATAGCAACTCATATTCATACAACATGCTTGTTGGTAGCGTTTATTTTCAATTTAGAAATGAATGGATCAGTATGTATTATGCATATGCCGGGCACGTCTATTACTAGGTTTTTCTGTTATTAATCATTAGGTCGTTTGTTCTTTATGATAATAATACTTAAGGCAGTTTCCATTGAAACATTTATATTACTAAAAACAAATGCACACTAACAACTTTGTATTACCTGTTTTTCCAACTCCGATTAAAAGCCGGTTACCTTAATCTTTGATTATGAACGTATACCTGATAAAATATTAATCAGTGATTAGGATTACTTACACATGCTCAGAACCTAGGAGATTTGAATTTTTGTTATTACTGACAGCGGTTTCGTATGTATATGCTTGCTGTATAAAAGCGTTTTTTGCAATTAATTAATAATTATTTTCATCAGAGATTTATAAATTGTATTGCTTCTTCTATAAATGAAATGAACAGCATAATTAAAAATAAAAATAAAGTAACATAGAATATGCTTAACTTTTAGCCTACTACAGAAATATAATTCATAACAACGAATATCTACATTATCTTTTCTGATGAGGACGATTCAGTTTAGGAAGTTTTTTAATTCTATTAAAATTCTGGGACTTCATTATCTCATGTCGTGAAGATCTTGATTATTCTGTGGCAATTTATTCTTGCGTTTGTTATTTTCCCCTTTGTAATTGCATTTAACAGCACCTTATTAAAACATAAAATGATGTTTTAGTCGAACATATTTTGGACTCTCCTCACTCTAGATACGTCTGTCATCATATTAAACTCTCTCACATCAACTTTTTAATATAGAGAATATACGTTATTATACCATTTAACATTTTGTATTACAAAATCAATCCCGGGCATAGACAATATTTAATATGGAACACATATATTTTGAATTATTTAGAAATTATAATGCAAAAAAAATCTTGCTTGTGTGGGGGAGGGGTCCTACTACATCTTACCAAAGCTCAGCAAGGGGGAAGGAAGGGTTCAAATTTAAAAAAAAAACACCTCACTTAATTAATGAACGCCTCCTTACACTAAACTGAAAAATTACAAATGAAATTGAAACATGGAACAAATTCTACAGTAGCTCGCAGGTTCACGTTGAGAGCTTATGTAGATATTTTTAAGTACATTTTAATGAGCTGGGTTTGGATGAATAATGTACATGCTTGTAACGTTAACCTGCAGTTAAATTCTACATTAATAATTACTACAAGTTCACTCTCATACCTCCAGAACATAAAATAATATAATATTTTTTAAGTTGAAATTGTGTAAACCAATTTGGAAACAAAGTTTTTTGGACATATAATTAGTTATTATATTATTGTTATTGTTTTTATTGAGTAATTGAGTTCATTCATCTTACAGAAATTTGGTGCAAGTTAAATCGTCTCAGATATGTCAGTGTCAAGTGCAATATCTAATACCTTTAGAATGTGATTGAAAATACAGCTTAATACCATGGATGCAGACTTTTATTTTTCAATAAACTGTTCCTTCTTTTATTTGTAACTGCTAAGTTCATATGAGACTGTATGATGTATTACTGTATCCGGTTTTTTTCATTTTTCACTGGTGTTTTGTATTCTCAATAGCAGTAAGTAATCAATAAGTTTGTATCAGTATCACTCAATTTTGTTGCACTTTGTTATTTATTTCATAATAGGAATTTCTAATTATATTGAATATAATCTTTAACAATTAGGGCAAAAAGCACAAAGAACAAATTCAAATGTAGAAAATGGCGCCAATATTATTAAAACAAAAAATATATTATATTATTAGAGCAAAATATATATAAGAAATGTAAAACTAACAGAGCTCAACTAGTAAACACTGCATTTAGGAATAATGTACGCCCGCTAGAAGTTCCGAACTTTAAGCTTTACATAAACTTGAGGTTTATGCAATTTCTGTCGTTTGGGGAATAAAGGTCATCCTTGCAAGATTTTGTAACATATAGTATGAACTTATGCGTATCCCCGTACCTGATACCATGTTTTGAGAATTTTATTATGGAATGCCACCAAGCTTTTGAATATATAATTATGTACGTATATTCAAGTATTTATTAGTCATGTTTGTTTATCTTTACCATTGTAAGAAACTTAATAATTAATTAGTGTTGGAGTAATTGTTGAAATAATTATCATTGTGATGTAACATCGCGCTATGAATACATAATTATTATTAAAGCTGTGCTGTGCTGTTTAGTAGTATAAACTAAAACTAACAGATCTTTACAACTTATTTATATCAGCAGAATTTAGTTTAATTAATAAACTCAATATATTTTTTCCTCGTTCAAAAACAGAAAATTTCTCAACTATTACAAATCAGTTATACAGGGTGTCCCAAAAACATATCGACAAACTAAGTAGGAAAAATTGTTTTGGTATTATTTCACAAAAAAAGTTTAGAAGGACATTAATAAATCAGTTTTTGGTCATGTTAGCCTTTGTTTTATTGGCAAATAAATGATGGTTTACAAAAATTGTTGGAAATGTCGGCCGTTAGCTTAGATACAAAGACTGCACCAAAAAAAAAAAACAAAGGCGAACATGAACAAAAACTGATTTATTAATGTCCTTCTAAGCTTTTTTTGTGAAATAATACCAAAACAATTTTTACTACTTTATGCGAATATGGATCATTTGCGAACATATGTAAATTGAAGAAAAAATGTTTGTTTTGATCTCCCTAGCCGACCCTTAAAGTTTGTCGGTATGTTTTTGGAACAGCCTGTATGTATTATGTACTAGAACTCTACGTAATTGCGTTATAGTTGAATTTAACTATTATTTGTTTTCTATGTCAGTTTTCTACCCCTGTGGATTATTAAATATGCCGTATAATTACTTATTGTAATGTACCATAAACGTGTAATTACTGCTCTATCAATACTATAACACTAACAGTATTATCACTACATAATGTAGTAGGTAGTACTTAATAATGTACATATTTTCATATTAAGTACATATTTTTGCATTTGTGGAGTAAACGCCTGTTTCAAATCAATTCCATTAAGTATTATGTAGGTACTGTAGTGATATTGTTATGTGTTGAGTGAAAATCTACATATATTAAAATAATTTATTAGTATAACAAAATGCATTTTCGCGACTGTTTGTTAACACTAATACAGAGAATAACTCAATATTCAAAATCTAGGTTATTCGAAAGCATAAAAAATTAATACTCCCGTACAAATTCAAATTCTAAATGGTACTTCGGCTTAGAAATTTAGAGAAGGAAACGCGTGTGTGAAGTTTGCCCCCTACCCCTTGTTTGAAATTCAAAAATCTGACAGTTGCTCTAGGTTATTCTATGTTTGTTCTAAATTTTTGCAAAATATTTCAAAAAAAATATTGGCTGAGATAATTGGATTATAGAGTGGATGTTCCAATTTCTTTAGCACGGTTCATGTTTTATATTCACTTCTTGGTATTCTTTTTGCTTTATATTCTTTCCAGAAAATTTAGTGTGTGTTCAGGAAGTTCAAGTTATCAATGATATTATTTTTCTCAGTCTCTATTTTCTTGGAAATTAAAATTTTGGCGATTATTCTAGGTTTGTACTATATTGTTCCAAAGTATCTCGAGAAAAAAATAAAAATCGGTCGAGAAAATGGAGATAAACGAAGTCCAAAAATATAGTGTCAGCAAAAATTATTTTGACGGGTTCGCTCTAAAGCATTGTTGCAAGACATCAAAACCGCAAGTGTTATAGATCAAAAGATATCGCTAAAACACAAATTCCGAAAGTGTGAAGTTAGCTCTATTTTCTTCAAAAGTCAAAATTGTGAATGCCATTCCAGATTTTTCTAGATTTGTTCTGAGCGTCATTCCAAAAAATCAAAACCGTTTCTGGTTACATCAAAAGTTATGGCAAGAAAACCAATTCCGAAAGTGTGAAGTTACCGCCTATTTCTCGAAAATCCAAAGTCCGTTTCAGGTTGTTCTGCGGTTTAGTGCACGCATGAAACGTCCACATAGTTGTCTCTCATTTCTACACTCTACACTAAATAATAATTTAAATATGCTGTGCTTAAATGACAGAGCGACACGCTATACTTAGTGCATGCAAGACGCTTTGCTCTTAATACAATAAACAAACAATTTAGATCGATAGATTTTTTTTATAATACTATCAATATGACAGGCTACTAAGCTAACTCGTAATTTGAATGTACCTATATGTTACCGTAAATAGCCGAAATCCGTTTTTACGCGTACTTACTAGTAAGAATGCGAAGTAACTACAAGCATTTGTAATTTCGCGTTCTTACTAGGAAAGACACGAATTAAAATATTAATTCGGCTATTTACTGCAGCTTTCAGTTAGAACCCGTTCTAACTGCACGCATAACAGTAACTACTGAGCAAGAATTGGTCGATGATGGTGTATGCCCTATTTGCTAAAACTGACGTCGCAGAAAATGTCATCGCAGTATCGACGCGTGAACCGTTTTGACACTATAAAAACGAGCGGCGTTCAGCGAATAATAACCAAGTTTATTTTATTAAGAGCTTTAACATTTAAACGAGCAGAAGAAATAGTTTATAAATTAATCGAAATGTTTTTGACGTTCGGAGCTTCGTGCATATTACTTACTTAGTGATAACGGCCGAGAATTTGCCAACTGCTGCATTATAAACGAATTTATGAAGACAAATTCTCCTTGCCAGAACTTAAAATTGTATACAGTAAGCCACACCACAGTCAGGGCTCAGTTGAACAGTCCAATCAAGATGTTGAAAATATGACTGCCTCGTAGATGTCCGATAATAACACCGTCAAATGGTCAGAAAGTCTGCCGTTTGTACAGTTTCATTCAGGAATAAAGCTAACACCATATAAAGCTATATTTGATATCGAATCTAGGGTTAGATTAACTACATCGTCTTTGCCTATTGGCGTTATTTCTTGGAAAATTTTATTGGTGACGTCAAAATTAACATGGCGGAAATTAATGAAGAAGATTCAATCACAGACTGTGAAAATGAAAAAAAAAAGAGCCAGTGGTTGAATCTAGATTATGCCTTAAATGTAGTGCTACCTTAGATGCCAACTTTAATCGAGACTATTGCTTGAATTGTACAAATGAGGATAACGTTACAGCAGCTTTGTGTGAAGTAAGCCAATCCCTAATTCAACAGGCTAAAAGATGATATTTTTCAGTGATAAAACGTACCCTCTTGCTAATATCGGCGATAACGTCACAATACCTATTCACATCGTTGACAAAGCCAAAGATTCATTCAGTAATATTATAGCTGTTGTTTTATTAAAGACCGTTGAGGACTTGTACCAGTTAGGTACTAAGCATGGTGTTATAAATCATCTGTACGCCAGATCAGAATTTTCCATGTGTAAGTACACAAATGTGTGTTTCAGTAATTTGTGAAGTGTAAAAAAAGCAAATGTTATGCAATTCAAAATCTCACAGTAGTAGCCCATGTAATAATAAATATGTCAATTTATTTCTCAAAGCATTAAATAATCTTGAAACCAATTGTGTTTTATTATAAGAAAGATGGCATTTGGTATAACTTCATAAGTATGTCCGCTTATTAAGAGATATTTTCATATCATGTTGAAAAATTGTCCATTAAATGGAGGTGTGAGGTATGGAAGTATGTCGGCTGTTAAGAAATGTGTATTTCGGTAACTTACTGTTATACGTGTAGTTAGAACGGGTTCTAACTGAAAGCTGCAGTAAATAGCCGAATTAAAATTTTAATCCGTGTCTTTCCTAGTAAGAACGCGAAATTACAAATGCTCATAGTTACTTCGCATTTTTACTAGTAAGTACGCGTAAGAACGGATTTCGGCTATTTACGGTAACATATACACTAGACTGCCGGTGGATAACAGTCTAACACGTTGTTCTCTGCTTAAGCGTCTAAATTCCATTATAGACATTTAGTCTCAAACCCAAAGTGCTTTTATATTTGAATCATGATCTTACTCTATATTATCATTACATATCTTAATCTGTTTCAATTATTTTTTTCTAATTATTACGTCAATCTGTAATCTGTAAGTTAATTGCACGATGTCAGATAGATACAGTTATACCGTAAAATATTATTGATTAATAGTTACAAACACGTTTTTCTAAAATACATGAATATATTTCACTCGTTTTGTTGTTGACATATTTTGAATTCATGTTGATATCCTTTTACTTTCTTATACGTAGTATAAGGAAGTATTGTGATGATGAAAATTTTCGACCTCGAGATTGTTGCAGATGTCCACGTTTTGAAGTCCCCTGATACCGAAAAAGTGGTTTTTAAAAAATGTCTCTCTCTCTCTCTCTCTCACTCTCTCTCTCCCTCTCTCTATCCCTCTCTCTCTCTCTCTCTCTCTCTCGCTCTCTCTCTCTCTCTCTCGCTCTCTCTCTCTCTCTCGCTCTCTCTCTCGCTCTCTCTCTCGCTCTCTCTCTCTCTCTCTCGCTCTCTCTCTCTCTCTCTCTCTCTATGTGTGTGTGTGTGTGACCACGATAGCGGTCAAACCGCTGTACATATCAATTCCAAATAAATTTTGTATTTACGTGTATAATCTCCCTCTTGAGATCTGATTAGTTTTTCAGTAAAATCGGTAGACCGGAAGTAGCAGTTTACTTCAGCGAAAAAAACAAATTTTGCCAATATTTCGTCAACTACTAAGTCTAAACAAATTTATAAAGAATTCATATACACTTAGAATTAAAATTGAGAATAATTTGATCTAAAAAGTTTTCCGAAATTCCTACCGGAAGTAGGTCTTTTACTCTTATCGAAAATCAGTTTTTTGCGAATATTTCGCAAGTCATGCTTTTTACACAAGTACGTTACGGGTATAAAAGTATTTAAAACATAAATTTCAACATCTTTTGTATAAAAAAAATTTCAAGATTCAGACCGGAAGTGCCACTTTTACTCTTATCGAATAGCAATTTTTTGCAAATATGTCGTAAGTTATGCATTCTATATAAATTTATCAAGAGTACAAAAGTATTTAAAACTGAATTTGCAATATTTTTTGTATATATGAAATTTCAAAATTCGGACCGGAAGTAGCACTTTTACTCTTAGCGAGGAGCACTTTTTTGATAATATCGTGCAAAGTATGTATTCTATAGAGATTTATTAAGAGAATAGAAGTACTTAGAATAGGATTTTGAATAATTTTTGTAAAAAAAATTCTTAAAATTCTATAATTTGAAACGCTCATACGTATAAGAAAGTCGTGTGGTGGCCACACCTCATTTTTTAATTCGTTATACTTGTAAAGCATCTTAATACTAAACATATATATTTCTAATTCAATCTTTCTCTTCTACGTAGATGATTAACGTTAGATTCATGTTTAATGCTGCTGTAAACTTTAATAATAATAATTGTTATTGTTTGCTTTTAATAGGTACATATTCATGTTTGATTTTTGTAATATGTGACTGTACACTAGTGCCTTGAATCATTACAATATGTAATGTTTAATAGTAGTAGAAACACTGTAACAACCTCATCTTTTATACATGTATGTAGTGCTCTAAAGTAACCCCTTTCAATAAACGTCAAAGTTAATTTAATAATGGATAGATGCGGTTGTCCCTATAGTTCTGTTGTCTTGAGCAGGGTTTGCATGTTAATGGCGGTCTTTAAACACTTAAAGTGACATACTGACAATGCTTTTCTCAGACTCCCGCTAGTGCATTTCTCTTAAACAAATCACGTTTTATTGAGTGGATTTTCAGCAAACCGGCGATATTATTGTCGCCGAACCTGTTTCATATTCAGCATAACAAAACATTATAAAAACAAAACGAATGTGTTAAATACTAATACAGTATACACACAAAATATCGTACAAATGTAAGTCATGATGTAATTTTGTACCCAAGGACGCCTGAAGCATATACAAGGTATGACCAAAAACTACTGGTAGTCATGCGTGCGATATGAGCGACTACTGCTTTTGCATGGACAATTGCCGTATGCATATATTGAAAGTTTAACTTAACTATTGATTTATTTGTAGCTAATCTATGATTAGATTTTCTGCAATAATTTTTCAATAAAATATTGATTGTCCTCTTGATATTAATTTTCTAACAGTTTCATCAGTTAAGAATATAACGCTAATATTCTGATTCGTGCAGCAATTAAAAAATAATGTTATTACACAATTCCTTTTATTAACAATACTTTTAAAAAAATTATTCTTGTAAATTTCTAGTAGTTTGTTGAGCAATATGGTGATTAAAGCTACTCGATAATAATTATATCCTAAAATCAATGCACCACAATAATGTGTATATAACCTAGTATTTTGCAAACTGAAAACTATTAAATACACTCACATTCACATAAAAATGTCATACGAATACACTTTTGCAAATCTAAACTCAACGAGCACGTAATATCTGCCAACATTGACCAAAACAGGAAATCTTAAAAAAATGCTCCTGTGTTATGATTACTGGTGTTATGACGTGCTAAATACGTCACAATTATCATGCCTTTTTCTTTCGTTCGTAATGGCAGGAACTGCTGCTGCTGTTGCAGACGCGTACATAATAATGGTGTGTACAAGTTTCTATATACAGAGGTACTAAAGACATACACGAAATCTCGAATAAATTGCGGAACTACAGTGAGACTGAATACTGTTTACAAATACGAGGGCTGTCCAGAAAGTAACAGACGTTTTGAAATAAAAAAATAAACGAAGTGAAAAAACAATGTTTATTATATACATTTTGAAGGCTGTTTTTCTACATAATCGCCATTTAAATTAAGGCATTTATCATAACGTGGTACAAACTTTTCAATACCATCTCTATAGAAATCTGCCGCAGTCCACAGTTCAGCGTCAGTGTCAAGGCGTACGTAGCGAGCCACGTCTTCATCACTTGGAACAGGTGGTAGTCGCTCGGTGCCAAATCTGGGCTGTAAGGCGGATGATTGAAAACTTCCCATCCAAAACCACCCAAGAGCGTTTGGGTACAATTGGCCGTGTGTGGACGAGCGTTGTCGTGAAAAAACAAAACTTTCTCGCTAAGTTTTTCACGACGCTTGATTGTTTGGCCACGCTCGAGAAAATCAACGAGAATCACTCCCTGAGCGTCCCAAAACACAGTAGCCATGATTTTTCTTGCTGAAAGCGTTTGCAAACACTTCCTCGGTTTCTTGGGCGAATGCGTGTGTCCCCATTCCATCGACTGCCGTTTTATTTCTCAGTTGAGTGCGTCACCCAAGTCTCGTCGCCAGTTACGATACGATCGATAACATGGTTTCCACTTTTGTCGCAGTCTTCCAGAAATGTAAGTGCTGCAGCAAGTCTTCCGTTAGGATTTTCGGAACCCACCTGGCATAAAATTTGTGGTAACCAAGTTTATCAACCACAATTTCATGAACTAAACTCCGTGAAATTTGAGGAAATGTTCTGAGAGCTCCGTAATCGTGACGCGACGATTTCCACGGATTTTTTCGTTGATTATCGCCACCAATTCATCCGTCACAAGACTAGGCCTGCCACTGCGAGACTCATCGTGAACACTGGTTCGGCCATTTCTAAAATCAATACACCACTGCCTCACTCGGCTTTCGCTCATTATTCCTTGGCCGTACACATCACAAATCTGGCGATAAATTTCTATTGGTTTGTGATTTTTTGCTAACAAGAATCTTATTACAGCTGGCACTTCACAACTGGCGGGATTTTCAATAGCAACGCTCATTTTAACACTCCGTTGTATACAAAGTACGATAGACACGAACCGCAACTTACCACGGCTGGTTGCGTACTGAGCGTAGGAACTAAAGAGATTGTAATATAATAGAGGAAGCATGAGTGCAGTTTGTAGGCGAGGTAAGTGGTCGCAACAACTGCAGGTGGGGTAAGGGGAATTGATACGATTATAGTCCTTAAGGTAGTCCGACTTCGTGCTGTCATTGGTCGAAATGTCGTGCTCGTAGTTGGTTCGTATGATTTCGTACGAGCACGACATTTCGACCAGTGACAGCACGAAGTCTGACTACCTTAAGGACTATAACGCTTGGCAGTGTATCAATTCCCCTTACCCCACCTGCAGTTGTTGCGGCCACTTACCTCGCCTACAAACTGCACTCATGCGTCCTCTATTATATTACAATCTCTTTGGTAGGAAAACTGACGCCAAAATGGCGGCGCTAGTCTCGCCCTCTGCCGCGCCAGGCCAAAACGTCTGTTACTTTCTGGATTAGCCTCGTAGTTCAGACGTTTTCGTAATGGTTGTAAAATCAAAAACTGAGTATTGATCGAATGAAACATTAATTCGATTTTATATGATCGAAGTATTTTAATAGCAAATGCAAATGCATTTGCAATAGCATGAGGCAAATAAATGGTGAATTCCACGTGTTGCCCAAGTAGAATAAAAACATCTTGTATTATCAATTTTCTTGGAGTTTGCTTGTTTTTCTTAGTTTTCTGAGAGATACTACTAGATGTGAGACTGACATGAATGGTCAGTATCCCAAAACCAAAAATTGGAAGCTCGCAGTGAAAATTTCCCTCTTCATCTCGTCCAAAGTACCGTGATTTTCAACTTATATGGTATATACGTGTTACGTTTATACCCAGAAATTGTGAAGTTAGAATATTGTAAAAAAAGAGTTTAGAAGCAATTAATTTTTTTTACAGCATTGTGTGTCTACATACTCTACATATACGAGGTGTGGCAGAAAAGTAATGGGACTGATTTTTTATTTGCCAAAGTTTTAATTTTTTCAAACATCAATGTTATCCCCTTCAAAGTAGTTCCATTGGGCAGCTACACACCGATGGAGACGTTGTTCCCACTGTTGGTAGCAGCGCTGGAAGTCTTCAATCGGTATGGTCTTCAGCATGTCCGTTCTCTTTTGGATGTTTTCTAAAGTTCCGAAATGACGTCCTTTGAGGACATTTTTCAGTTTAGGAAAAAGTAAAAAGTCACACGGACTGAGGTCAGGTGAATAAGGGGGCTGGGGAACCACAGGTATGCCTTTTGAGGTCAAAAATTCTGTTATGGAGAGGGCAGTGTGACATGGGGCGTTGTCATGATGGAGCATCCATTTGTTTGCAATGTCTGGTCTCACGCGAATGACCCTTTTTCTGAGCCTTTCAAGGACTTCTTTATAAAAAAACTTTGTTGACAGTTTGTCCTGGAGGAACAAATTCTTTGTGGACGATTCCCCTGTTGTCAAAAAAACAAATCAGCATTGTTTTGATCTTCGATTTGCTCATTCGAGCTTTCTTTGGTCGAGGAGAGTTTGCAGTGTGCCACTTCCGACTTTGCCTCTTGGTCTCAGGATCGTATTAAAAATCCATGATTCATCACCTGTGATCACACGACTAAAGAAATCTTGCTCATTAGCGATTCTGTCAAGAAGATCAAGACACTTGTTTTTTCGAATGTCCTTCTGCTTAATTGTGA
This sequence comes from Amphimallon solstitiale, assembly GCA_963170755.1. Taxonomy (NCBI): domain Eukaryota; kingdom Metazoa; phylum Arthropoda; class Insecta; order Coleoptera; family Scarabaeidae; genus Amphimallon; species Amphimallon solstitiale. The sequence goes on from OY720679.1 coordinate 85,204,719, forward strand.
GGTTTTTCGGCACCAGTTTGGCGCAGACCTTTCGCATGTGCAAATGTTCATGCAAAATTTGATGAACGGTAAATCTGTTCAAATTTAATTGTTCACTCAACATTCTTATTGTTAAACGACGGTCTGATATCACAAGAGTGTTCACACGTTCGATGTTTTCATTTTTTTTCGAAGTTGAAGGCCTCTCTGAACGGTGTTCATCTTCAACGTGTTTCCTGCCTTCCAAAAATGATTTGTGCCAGCGAAAAACTTGAGCTCGGGATAAAGAATGTTCTCCGTAGGCCTGTTTTAGCTTTTCAAACGTCACACTTGCCGATTCTCCAAGCTTAACACAAAATTTAATGGCACAACGTTGCTCCAAATTTCGCTGTTCCATTCTCCGTGACGAACAACCACAACACAACTTCCCTAGTAGCAGTCACAAAAATCACGTGCTTCACGGACAGAGTTGAAACTCGCACTGAGCTATGCGAGGGTACTGATATACGTGTTCTATCAAGAACAACAGCGCAGCGTTGCCAGATAGCTTGCAGTGTTGCCAGTCTCATTACTTTTCTACCACACCTCGTATAGGTCCAAACAAAATAATGTAATCCCTTTACTGCTTGTGTTTCATGGGTGTCAAAATTAACAATAAGAATCTGTCTAAAATAGCGCAGTCAAGCAAATTAAATTATTAATATTTACACCTAAGCCAAAACTTGCAACTAGGGATGTCAAGTCTAAATTTTCTAAATGTGATTGATACTGAATTTTGTAATTTGACGATATCCGTAAACATTTAACACAAGTACAGGATTATGTGAAAACTAACACAAATGTGTACCAAATATAAGACACAAAAAATATACCGCCTCCAACGCATTGTGTTTGCATACTTTTTTTTTTATTGTGTAGAGCGTTTAAGAAACAATATGCGTAGAAACGTAGAGAACAAGCCCACCTTAACCAGCCTACGCGGCAGTAATTCCTTCTAGAAGAGAAATTTATGTGTGGCCTTATCCACTTTCTTCATCGGAACCGGCGTTATGTCGTTTCTTGAAATGATTCTGAAAGCTGAACGTTTTGGATCTATTGAAAACATCACGCCAGTCACGATAGCTAGAGAAGACACTCACGCAAGTAAATTCCCACTACCCTTTCGGAGGGTAGCAAGAACGATAGCATAATGTGCTGGAAGCGAAGTGGAATGCTTCTGAGAGTGGTAGTATGATATGTATCTTAAAATATTGAAAGAACATATCGATATACTACACATACAGGATAAGAGCAAAAAAATTAATCTCTTAGAGAGTTTAGAAATCGATAGTGGTTCGTAAATAACTATTTCGCAATTTTGTCTGCCTGTCCGTATGTAACCACGATAGCGGTTAAACGGTTACAGCTACCAATACTAAACCTTTTATTTGCAACACTTGAGAGACCTGATTAGATTTTCAGTGATATCAGTAAAATTTTGTTATTATACTTCATAAAATCAAAAGTTTAGACAAATATTTAAAGAATAGTCACTCTAAAATGAAATTAAGAACATCCTTATTAAAGAGGTTTTACAACATTTTACTTTTTTGCAGCGAATATCTGGCAAATTATATATTCTATACATATTTAACGGAAGTGAATAAGTATGTAGAACTAGATTTGGGACAATTTTTGAAAATTTAAAAATTCGAACCGGAAGTGTTTTCTTGCAAATATATCGCGAATTACACATACTATTCAAATTTATTAATAGTATAATAATAATATTACTTATATACAGGCTGTCCGGGAAAATGTGGGAAATCTCTTGGATGCAGATAGAACATGAACAAATAAGATGACAAGTTCCTATAAAAAAATGTCCTACAGGCTTCTCCTACGGAGATATGCGTCCCTGAAGGACGTCGCTGGAAATCGGTTTTTATTGAATTTCTAAAGCATTGCAAGATGCAAGACCACACATCAGATGCATATCTGCATACTCAATAAACGTGTATTCCATACTTCGAATAAATTCAATGTGTCAACGATGTGATGACAAGTTCTAAAATGCCGAATATTTTATTTATTTCGTACCATAGCAACGTTTGCAACAGCAATAGGTTTTTTTTTGGTGTTGATAAAAACTAAAACGCACATTTTTTGCGAACTTTTTCTCGTAAACGGTTCATCTTAACGACAATAAGCAAGAGTACCTTTTTTAAAATCTATGGTTCTAGCTATCCAGTTTAATATTTTTAAAGTCTTGATCATACTGTTACCATTGTCCCCTCACAAACACAGAACGAAGCTGTTCGACACGATATCCAGATACAATTTTAGTAGGTTTTGGAAAATGCCTTCTGTCAGTTAGAGAGTTGTCAAGTAACATTAGATATTAAATATAAACGTGAATTTTCATTTTCGTATTTTATTATTGTTAAAGCAATAAAATTGTGTTTGACCCCTTAAAAATTTTGTTAATCTCGAGAACTTACGCCGTGGCCAACCGACGGAGAAAATCGAGAGGTAACAATACAGGGTGTTAAAAATTTAGGCATTAAGTTGTAAAGATTAGCCCGCCCCTGATAAACTACAAAAGCTAAATATGTTTCAAGGACACTATTTTAAGAGGTCATCACTAGTGTCCATCACATTAAATTTTTATTAAATTACATTAATTATTTTAAAAGAAATTCAACAAAAACCGATTTCCAGCGGCGTCCTTTACAGACGCATATCTCCGTAGGAGGGGCTTGTAGGGAAAATTTTTTTAGGAACTTGTCATCTTATTTGTTCATGTTCTATCTGCATCCAAGAGATTTCCCACATTTTCCCGGACATCCTGTATACTTTAATTTATATACCAACATTTTCTAAACAGGGACAGGAAATACGTAACACTTTCACTTCGATCAAAAAGCAGTGTTTTTGCAAATATCTCGCAAATTATGCATGCCTCACTGAATAATTATTATATCCCAGGATTTAATATAATTTATTTTTTCTATTCCGGTGCTATAAAGTTCACTTTACGACACCCGTTTTGGTTGCATAAAGTATTACTTTATCGCACGCTAATTTTATTTCTTTGAAGTTGGTAACAAAAAAAAATGGAACCAAATCGTATTTAAATGTCAAAATATAAGCCTTTAAAGTAACAAAAATGTGCAATAAAATTGTACAAAGAATAAAAAGCACACATGCTAACATTTCACTTACTAATTAGCAATATAAATTGTTAAGCAGGGTTGGATGATAAGTTTTCGGATGCTACTATTGACATTTACTTACTATGTTGAATAGTACAACTGTTATAAAAGTTTGTTTTGATAAATATGTAGAGAGTTTGTGGACGAAAGATTTTGTAAATTGTCTTCTGCTATTTTGCGAATCTCTGGGGGCGTACAGTTATTTATTTCGTCCTTTTTGTTGATAATTTGAAATAATTTATTGTATAAATCAGTCTGAATTTTAAACACAATTACATATAGCACAACCGATATTCAAATATTTAAAACGTTCTACTTAAAAATCAGAGTCACCAACTTCAAAATAGCAAAATTTCTAAAATATTCGAACAAAACATGTCTCTTATTTTAAGCTTTTTTGAACTTTTAATAACCGAAATAGAAAAAATAGTATAAAATACACGTTTCATAAGACATTTTGCGCACTTGTTCTTTAGAAAACTCGCCTAGCGGCTCGTTTTCTAAACTTGAACGCGTGCGCAAAAATCGTGTCTTATGAAACTTGTATTTTAATATACTATTTTAGTATGCATGCATCATAAACCAATCAAAACACACCCATAAGCGTGCATAATCGGGCCTTTATCGCACGGCGTGCGTATAAAGGTTGCTTGGTAACAGCCAATCCCAAGCGTTTAATAGTCCATTGAAATGTCAGGAAATGTCAAATGACATATAGGTACATGTCACTCGATAATATGTATTGGAATTATTAATTTGGTTTGTACCGCATTTAATATCGTATAACACATTATTATTTTATTGTAAACTATCAAATTAATCAACAATTATGGTCAATTTTATTTCAAAACATGTAACATGAACGGAAAAATTATTTTAAATGAATATTAAACGTACAATTTTGATTATTCGTTATTGTTAAGTGACTTGCAGCATTGCTTATTTGTGTATTTTCAACGTTCTTATCAGTGTTAACGAATGTGTCAGATCCAATATTGCCTCCTTTCTGAACAGCTCCAGCAATTAATTTTGAAACGCCTAATTTGTTTGTGATAGACTCTTCAATATACCCACTCGCTGTCGATGAGGATTTCCAACCCACTTGGCGTTTCAACTCATCGACATTCATCCCTCCATTAGCCATAATCGTGGCAGATGTTCGTCTGAAGGCATGACCTGTGTATTTATGAGCGTTTATGAAATTTAGATAACGTGCTATAATAGAAGGGCACTTTCCAAAGGTATTAATCCCAACAACTTGTTTTATACATAGTCCTTGAGAATATTTTAAGAAAACTCGATCTGTACTGATATGCTTTGGACGTAGTGCAAGATATTTATTAAATATCTCGGCATACTTTATGTTGGAATTATCTACTACAGCAAACGTCCGGCCTTTTTCTGTTTTTGACGGACGAATACAAATTATCAGCGCAGATCAACTGCCAAACACTCCACAAATTGCTACAACTTTTAAAAATAAAAATATATTATCTGGAGCCTGACTAAAAAACTTGCGTAAATCTTCTTCCGTAAAAACCAAAGATTTTTTAGCTTCTTGACCTTTGCCCACTCCTTTCATAAAGGCATGGAGTTTGTGATAAGATGCTAAATCTATTCTGTTTTAACCCTTAGCATAGCTTGCAGTTTGGAATGAATGCACCAAAGTGACGAAGCTTTATAAATTCTGGACATTTCCAATATATACGCTAACATTACTGATTCATCAATATGTTCAGTCTGTTTCTGCTCCATCCATAATAATAAGTTTTCGTACTCTTTATAATATAAATGCTTGGACTTTGCAGGTATTAAACTTAATTCAGCTTCAGCAGCTAGTTTTTGAATTTCTGTCGACATTATTAATACAACAATGATGTTTAATAATTAAGTGAAATGTCAAATGACATAATATAGAGACACATGTCACTCGATAAAATGTATTGAAATTATTGATTTGATTTCTTCTAATTAAAATTATTGTTGCATTTATACTAAAAAATATTGTATGACACAGTGCATAATTAGCTTTTAAAGCACTCGTAACGTTAAAGCCACTCCGCTTCGCGTCGTGGCTTTAAACTCGTTACTCGTGCTTTAAAAGCTTGATTATGCACTAGTGTCATAATATACTATTATTAAATACAAAGAACAATCTGTCATTTAGTTAATAACTATGTAAAGTATGCATTCGCTGTGTTATAAATTACTTAACAAAGTGTCTTCCACATTTCGGAAATTGATGTCGATACTCGGAAACTCGTTAGAGAAAGAACTGCTTTGTATATACAACTTCGAAGATCTTCCTCGAAGTTGCTAACTGCTAATAACATTATCACTACCTCAAATGAACAACTTGGAACGCTAGACTTTAACCATCCAACTGCCGCTATAAGTACTTAGAGTCTTAAATCAAATGTCTCTCGTAAGAAGACTATAGATATAAATTGGAGTGTTTTAAACGTCTGGGATAATCTTCTGTGGAAAAATGAATTATATTGTAATATTCAAGGTGGAAATATGAATGTATAATAGTATATTACATACCGAGGTGGTAAGTGTTTCGATTACTGTCGAGAGATTAAGTAGTTAACCGAGACGTTAAGAGTCGAGGTTACCTTTATCTCCAGACAGGAATGGAACTTCACCGTGGTTATGTACTATTTTATTTACAACCACACGATTAATAATCATATGTGATAGAAATTCAGGCAAAGGTTTTTACATAATGAGTTGACAGTTTTGTGATGTTATAGCGGAAATTTCAAATAAATAAACGTCAGTTTTTTCGGTAAAAAGATTATAAAAGAAATGTGGAGTAATGACTTTTTAAAAGTTTGGAAATGTGGCTTTGTTCACGTTTACTTCCGGTCTTCACTTCCCGCCCTCATTTCCCAACCTCAATATCAATCAAATGTTAATTAATCTTTATTTTTGATAATACATGAAAAAGGCTTCCAACCACATTTTAATTAACAAGACGAACAAGAACTTACTTATTACAATTAATTGTTACATTAAAATTATTGAAAGCTTGAATCCATGTAGATAGGCCGCCGTGCTACTGCTGATATGATGAAATAGTGATTTCTTGTCCTTTTCCATTCGAGCTAAGATATCAGGATTGCTATGGGAGGACAGTTTCTCTCAGTTCGAGTGAAGTGCACTCCTTAAAGGCTTTATTACTCAACATTTCTTTTATAATCTATTCACAGAAAAAACTGACGTACATTTATTTGACGTTTACACTAGAACATCACAAATCTGACAACTCACTATGTCAAAATTTTTACCGGAATTTTTATTACAAATAAAGCGGCTACAAGTACCAACACCAAACTTTATATTTATGGGTATAATCTTCATCTTGAGATCTGATTAGATTTTCAATAAAATCGGTTAACCGGAAATAGTTTACTTCAGTAAAAAAATTAATATCTCGTCAGCTGCTAGATTTAGACAAATTTCTAAACAATACAAAAGTGAATTTTAGAAAAAAATTATAAAAAAGTTTCTCGAAATTTCTACCGGAAACAGGTCGTTTTCTCTTATGGGAAAACGATTTTTTGCAAATATCTCGCAAATTATGATATTACAGATTTATCTGTAATACAAACGCATTTAGAGAGCTGGAGTTGAAACATTTTTGTATAAAAAATGTTAAAATTTGGATCGGAAGTAATACTTTTACTCTTATCGAATATTAGTTTACAGTAAAGAAATCAAACTTTACTAACATCTCGTCAACTGCTAAGTTCAGACCATTGGGAAAGAATAGGTAAGGAGACGACGTCACGTGATCAAACCGGGTACAGTCCGCCATATTGATACTACACTTACGTCAAACAGGTAGTGTTGGTAAACAGTGGAGTGTTTGTTAAGTGCATCGCGTATTAGGGTTAAATATTAAAAGACATTATGGTTTCTTGTGCTCTACGTAGCTGCAACAGCAGAGACGGCGTTGATAAGAAGAATTCGTATAGAATAACATTTCATAGGTTAGTGTTGGCCTGACAGGTGTGGGATGACATTATAATTTTGAATAGTTCGGACTAGGTGAGGCAGCCATATTGGTCCCACACTTAGCCCCCGCCCAATGCTCCCGTTTTGAGAGTACAGCAAAGATGCTTTACAACGTCGCTATAGTATTTTTCCTCAATGGTTCAGACTAATTTCTAAGAATACAAATGTATTAAAATGTGGATTTTATAAAAAAAAGTTTCTCGAAATACCAATACCAAACTTTATATTTATGGGTATAATCTCCATCTTGAGATCTGATTAGATTTTCAATAAAATCGGTTAACCGGAAATAGTTTACTTCAGTAAAAAAAATAATATCTCGTTAGCTGTTAAGTTTAGACAAATTTCTAAACAATATAAGAGTGACTTTTAGAAAAAATTCATAAAAAAAGTTTCTCGAAACTTCTACCGGAAATAGATAGGTCGTTTTCTCTAAATTATGCATTCTATTACAGATTTATCTGAAATACAAAAGCATTTAGAGCTCGAGTTGGAATATTTTTGTATATAAAAAAAATTTCAAAATTTGAACCGGAAGTAATACTTTTACTCTTATCGTAGTAGTATCTATCGTAGTTTCTAAGAATTTGGACGGGAAGTAATACTTTTACCATAAGTGCAGAAGTATTTAGAGCTAGATTTGGAATAATCTTCATATAAAGGAAATTTTAAAAATCGGACTGGAAGTAATACTTCTACTCATATATCAAGTAGGCAGTTTTTTGCAAATGTTTCTCAAATTATGTTTCTATAGAGAATTATCGACAGAATAAAAATACTTTGAGCTGGATTTGGTATAATTTCTGTATAAAAAAATTTCCAAATTCGGACCGGAAGTAACGCTTTTACTCAGAGATTTATTTTATTAAGGAATACAGACTTTAAAGTTTAATTTGAAACAATTTCCGTATACACATTTCGGAATGCACATACGTTCACTTTTTCAGATATAAATCACCGTGCGTCGGAGTTGTAAAACAAATCAGTTCATTCCAATCGCTTGAAAAGAAGCACATTAATTATAGTGTTGGTAAAATACAAGTAAAGTATTGCCTAATTATTCGCCCTCGCCCCCCACCACCGGCATCTACATAATTTTATTCATTTCCTGAAGAGATTTTAGGAATTTCAAAGTAATTGCTTAGTCCCTTTATGTGTTACAGTAACAGGTGGTGTGTCTATTATTCCGTTATTTTATCGATTCAATCTATCCGCAACAAGCAGCTCAAATTACACAGTTTATTTCGGTTATTTACAATTCAGAGGCTATGCGCCACTTTTTGTATATTATCCAATTAGGCGGAGTTTCGTGGAAGTTAATTTTATATCGACTGTAAGAAAGTTTAGGAATATCATTAAATAATACATACAAATATAAATCAATTGGTAATGTCCATAGTTGTATCATGGTACTATGCTAAAATATACATATATTACCTAGGAGGTGTATGGTGTGTGAATTTAGTAATAAGACTGGAGTGTCTACCTGGCCCTAGCAGTACTTGGAACGCGGGACTTAGAAAGGCGACAGGTGAACATGAAATGCGCCCTCAGCAGTAGTTTGAAATCGCTAGAATCATTTGGTTGTCCGTAGCGCTTTTTTCCGTGCAACTATGTGTTATTAGGTTTTGGTTCAGACTTGGGCACATTGCAAAGGAAAGGTAAGCTATCCTGCGGAAACAGTGTTTTGTCAGCGGCCCAGGTTTTCCGGTGATTTAATATATTTTCAAAAAGAAAAAAAGTCGATTAAAGATGAACCACGCAACGGAAGGCTTCGTCTTCAAGAACCGATAATAATGTCGACCGGATCCGGGATCTTGTGCATCATGATCCGGAAAAAGTTTAATTTGATTTACACCATTCATCATCATCATTCTGGGGTGTGTGCATCAGAAGGGAGAGATGCCTTGATTTTTTGGAATCTCCTGAAAATGTTCCCTGTTTTCTGGAACGTGTCATTACTGGTGACGAGTTTTGGGTGTTTGAGTGCGAACTGGAAAATCAGCGCTATAGCATGGAATGGCACTGCTCAAACTGTCCAAAACCAAGAAAATCAAGCATGAGCAAGTCGAAGATCAAATGCATGCTGATTTGTTTTTTTTATATATAGCTAAAGAATCGTCCATAAAGAGTTTTTGTCTCAGGGCTAGATGGTCAATCAACACTTACCGAGACTTTCTCGAAAAACTTCAAAAAGGGAAATATCAAAGACAACTGGATGCTGCATCATGACTGTGCGCCTTGTTACATAGCAATTTATAAAGGAGTTTTTGGCCAGTAAAACATTCCTGTGACCCTATATTCACCGTATTTGAGCTTATATTCATTTTACGCATAAATACTTGTTAATAAATCTAATTTTGTAATGTCACTAGCATACATAATAGATGGATCATAATCACCAAACATTTTTGTCAATTGTTTCTGCCAATATTGATGCAAATCCCTCAAGTACTTGGTGCTGATTCTTTTTACCAATGATGCACATTTCTCAAGAAATGCAATTAGGAAGATTCATAGTATAGTATGCTGATGAACATGCGGTAAAAGTATTTTTCTTAAGCAGAAGGTTACCGTCGGTACCGATGAGGTATGTGTAGATTACTAAATTTACTACTGGCAGCATGTAATATGAGTTATGCACATTTAAGTGTGGTTACTAGTGGATTTTTAAACAGGAAAATATTCTTGACTGTTGTAGCAGACACTTCATGGTGAAACATTTTTAACTTCCTACATTAAATAACTTAAAACACTTGGCTTGTTTCAATATAAGTTTATTAACAATACTCTGACATATACGTCTTGGTTGTTACACCATTATCAAAAAGATATACAAATCTAACTTAAAGTCTATAAATGTTTGTCTTATATACTTGTATGTTCTTGTGTGTGGTGGGGTGTTATTATGTTGTTAATGACAGTGTCTATGATGGGTGTATTGCCAAATTCTATCTGTGTGTTGGTAACTAATCGTTTTTATTTTTGAGCTTGTTTTATTTTTAATATTTCTAAGAGATCTAATCTTTGGCTTTTTGTAACATTATGTATTAACTCGCAGTTATCTATGTCGGGAAAGTGGTTGTATTCTATACAATGTTCGGCAAAGCCTGTGTTTTTCTCACTATATAATATTGATTTTTTATGTTCTTTGATTCTAGTTTTAATTGCTCGTCCACTTTGCCCGATATAGATAGCCTCACAATCTTTACATTTTAATTTATAAGCGCCTGATTGTTCCATTTTATCTAGTTTATCTTTGTTGTTGCTAATCATTGTTCCTAAATTTGTTTTGTTTACCCAGCTTATTTTCACATCTAATCGTTTCACTATTTTGTTTATTTTGTTAGCAAGTTGGGGTATATATGTAATTTTCTGCCATTTTTCTGTATTTCCTGTTATTTTAGGGTATAAGTATTTGCTCTTATTATTGTGCTTTTCTTTTTGTTTTAACAGTTTTTCTATGATTTTAGGGTTATATCCATTATTTATTGCAATTAATTTAATTGTGTTTATTTCTTTATTAAAGGATCTCTTGTTTAGTGGTATGTTTGTGGCAACAGGAAAATTAATAAGATATAAGAAATCGCATAATTAATGAGTGATGATGATTTCCTGTCAATTGCATATAAGCATTCTAGCTGAAGGTAGTTATTTTCAGCAGTTTTTATATATTAACAATCTGTATATGTTGTAGTAAGTAATAAAGTATGGTTTTCTTTTATAAAAGCTTTTATCGCATTGAATCTTCGAAAAAAATGTCTTTCGGAAAATTATCTGTGAACAAAACTCTTAAAATAGCTCGAGGAATAACTCTATTACTGTTTCCCGCATGTTTGGTAAACATCCTGTATACGTAGATATTATGGTTAATATACAATATACGCGCATCCAAGTAAGATGACATTAAACATTTAATTGCCTTTATCACGTTGCGGACAGGCAAAGAGAAATCATTTATTAAAAATTGTTAATCCCTATAGTTTCATTGACCTTTCAGTTATATTCCCAGTATTCATTACCATTTTCATACACAGCATGCTGCTTAAGCTGCATAAAGTGAATGATGTTAAAGTCAGTTCTGTGGCAGAATTTTATTACGTCTACATTGTTTGCCAAAATTTAAACAATTGAACAATTGAATATATGTGCATAAGTATTACACAAGCAATGGCTTTTTAGATGCTACGCCTATAGTGAGGTAACTTAATAATATCAATATAATACCGTCAGGATTAATTTTACTTTTATGTGCAAAGTAATAAAATATGATAATGAAAATTTTCGAACTCGAGCTTTTTACACATCTGAGCGTTCTGGGATCCGCTGAAATCGAAGCGGTTTTTCCAATGATGCCTCTCTCTCTCTCTCTTTCTCTTTGTGTGTGTTTCCATAATTATGCTACAGCCGTCGCAGAATTTTAGAAAGTATACGCTGATGCCCATGTTTTCGTCATGACGTTAATTGATAAAATGGCATAATCGTTGAGAAAACATGAAAATCTGAAAGCAAAAATAAACATGTTAGATAATATATTGCAATACTAAGCCCTTTCAATACATCTTGGGATTTTAAAACTTGGATGACTGTTCTAAAAATTCCGTGCGCATTAGTGAATAAAATTATATTTTTTCTGTGTCGTGGTTTTATAATTTTTTGCGCAAGTTACTGCGTGAATTAACTTTTTGGCCAAGAAACAAATTGCCCCTAATATTAATTGAATGGTATGACAATACCAAGCACACAGGCTATGAACTTTTTTCCTATTATATGCTTTTGCTGTATCACAAATTGTTTTAATGCTGACACTCCATACCTAAAACAAATACATATTTTTTTGATGATTTTACCAATTTAACCATGAAGTCTAGACTTGTAATGTTATATTTACGTTAAACATTTTAGTTGATATTGATGTAACAGTTAGTTTATGTGATATTCTTTCGTGATATTGGTTACATTTATTGTAGCTAATTTTGTTTAGATAAATATACTTCTTCGTTGTTATATACACATATAATCGTAGTACCAGTATCCTCAATATCGATGACATTCTGGCTGAAGCCTCAATTGGTAGGCTGTCTCCTGTATAATATGTCTCTGATTGATTTTTATCGCCAAGGTTATCTCATCTTATTTCTTGGTTGCACTGCACTGACGAGAACCAAGTAGTTCTAAAGACGTGTCTGCAATTGCATTTTCAGCGGAGTTTACCCCATTAAAGTCTTCACATGCTTATTCTAAGATCTGCATTAATTAATGATGACGAAAATTTACGAACTTGAGATTTTTGCAGATGTCCACGTTTTGAAGTACCCTGAAACTGAAAAGGGGTTTTTAAAAAATCTCTCTCTCTCTCTCTTTCTCTGATCACGATAGCGGTCAAACGGTAGATATCAATTCCAAATGTTGGATTTAGGTGTGTAACCTCCTTCTTGAGATCTGATTAGTTTTTCAGTCAAATCGGTAGACCGGAGTTAGTAGTTTAAGGTAACTGCCCCTAATATGAGACACCATTTTGTTCGGGAAACATAATTTTGAATCAGTAAGAGAAAATTCAATTCTAATTAATGGAAGTTGTATAAAATACATTTACCTTTCATATTTAGCAATCAGATTTTGCAAAAAAAGAAGATTTAAAACTGCAAAAAAAAAATTAAAGTTAAGAGCCAAAAAATTGTACATGCAAAATATGATCCTAATATGAGACCCTTATTATTTTATTTCCTTATGCCTAATATTTTAATTCAAAATAATACTGAACCTATTTAAATGCATTAACGCATATTCCTATCTAAATTTTGACAAATACATCACTTACCTAACAACAGAAAACAACAGATCGACATCATAAGTTTATTATAAATAGTCTTTATAATAGATTTTACATTAGAATTTTACTGCAAATGTCTTTATTATCTATTTAATATTTTTGTGCGTGAAGGGCACACAAAGTTAACATCAGTTGCACCACAGTACTCATGGGCCCATCAATAGCACTTGGTACATGGAACCCATTGCTCTCCATTCTGATCAGCAGAATAAAGACAGGAACAAAACAGACATTTAGCATCGTCATCATCAGCGCCAAATTCTAAGTCAGAAATATCGTCACATATTTCCGATTCGTCCATTTTTTCGTCATCATCAGATTCTTCATCCATTCTGGACTTAGATGGACCTGGTTTACAAATATCTGCTACAAACAGTGTTTTCGTCACTTTCCCTCTGTTGTTTTTAATAACTGCCTTCTGCTTTTTACTGAAATTTTTTTTTCACACACTGAACAAAATGGTTAAACCACATACAAAATATATCACTTTGAATCCAGCCTGATACATGACATGCAGCTGTACTGCCTGTAGGTGTCCCATCCATCAGCTCAACCTTCATGTTTTTTCTCGGCCACACAATTAAAGGAGGAACGAAAGTGCCAGCAGCGTTCATACAAACTACAGATGTGACATCTGCAAAAATAAGAAAATGATTTTTGAGAAGTCGGATCACTAACAAAAATAATATAAAAGCAATAAATATTTGTGATATTTATGATATTGTATGGTAGTGAAACATAAATAATACACAGAAAATTAGTTAATAATATGTGTTCCTCATGTGAGATACTGTGTTCCTAATGTGAGATATATCTCATATAAGGAACATTGACAGGTCTCATTTTAGGAACACCATTACATACAAAAAGAAAGTGAGGTTAACAAAGAATCGGTGAATTTGTATTGATTATAATACCATAAAGTAACAGATAATTATAATGGAGATTGAAGGATATAAAATTATTATTGGTAACTTACCTTGAAAGCAACTCCAATGATATTTTCCAATATTTGTATAAAAACTTCAAACTTTGAAATATATTTATTCTTGTACACAACCGCTAGTAGAGTAGCAATAGCAATGGCGGTTATTCTGTTGCAGTTTAACAAGGTGGTCTTTCAGTTCCGCTGTCTTCCGCTAGATTTCGTCACTTATTAATCGAAATAACATAGGGTCTCTTTTTAGGAACATGTCTCATATTAGGAACTTTTACCTTACTTCAGTGAAAAAATCGAATTTTACCAATATTTCGTCAATTACTAAATTTAAACAAATTTATAAAGAAAACAAATGTACTCAAAATTAAATTTGAGACAAATCGTATTAAAAAGTTTTTCGAAATTCCTGCCGGATGTACGTCTTTTACTCTTACGGAAAATCAGTTTTTTGCGAATATCTCGCAAGTCATGCTTTCTACTAGGCAGGTACATTATGAGTATAAAAGTATTTAAAACATAATTTTCAATACCTTTTGTATAAAAAAAAATGTCAAAATTCGGACTGGAAGTAACACTTTTACTCTCAGCGAGTAGCACTTTTTTCAAATATCTTGCAAAGTAAACATTCTACAGAAATTTATTATTTATTATTTAGAGAATAGTAGTACTTAGAAAAGGATTTTGAATCGTTTTTGTATAAAAGAATTTCTAAAACTTTATAATTTGAAACTCGCATACGTATAAGAAAGTCGTGTGGTGGCCACACCTCATTATTTTTTCTTTATTTTATATCCTATGGGTTCAGATAGCACGCAGGTACAATGTCTACCTCGCTGCGACGTTTAGATATCTTATCCTTGGCTTCACTGCACCGACGAGAACCAATTAGTTCGAAACACGTGTCTGCAGTTCCATTTTCAGCGGAGTTACCCCATTAAATTCTTTACATAATTAATTATATAAATTTTAAATTGTAAATTTTACACATGCACATTATACAAGGGTGGAATCTGTTTTACCATAAAGGAGAATCGAAAATGTGCGTAATACATTGCACAGTGAAGGTGTTACAATAAAGGGAAGCTGTGAAATATCATCCATAGTGATGCTATCATAGAGAATTATTATTTTGGAAGTCAACACTGAAAATTTGATATATCTCGAAGATAGAAGAATTATAATTACTTGGCAAATTAAAATACAGTGTTTAAATGTAATAAATATTGAAAATAAAACATTGTATGTATTAATAATATCAAGGAATAAAGTTAATGTGATATGGAGAATGTGAATATAGAATCAATAACAATAAAGAACAATAACAAATATAACTATACGAAAACTAGAGATGTGACAGTGTCAAGATTAGAAAATTACATTAGCTGTATTGAAGGATACACATATAAGGATTCTATATAGCAGAACAAGCTGCAGTTTGCAAACTATCTACTTCCAAGTTATATATAGCAACCTCCGTATAGTTCTGGTAACATAATAATTCTTGTAATTATAATATTTTTTTGTAATTTAATGTTACTTTGCCCGAAGTAACTGTTTATGATTTGACTCGTTTGTTTCGGTAAAAGACCTGTATTAGTAAAATTTGTTTACTAGTATATTAGGCATTTCAAGAAAAAACGATCAACGCTATTTATATTCGTGTGCACAATTTACAATATCCAGGTTTCTTCATAATATGTAATTAAAAACTGTAAAACATATCATATTGTTTTGCTGTATCAGACATGGCTGTAAATATTGAAAAAAGGTAATTGGTTTAACATTTTTATTATTGTAACTTACGTGTTCAGTTGAGGCGTTCCAGCCTTTATTGCTGCGATAAAATGGTAGAGGTCATTTTTCCTCCAATACTAACGCAATATTTGCAATTTACAAATACTGGTTTAAAATTCATAGAACTCATATTTTTATCGGTTTTGATTATAATGCACATGATACTTTTATCTATACATACACGTATTTCTGAAGAAACTGATTTCAAAAAGGAATTTTCTAGAACGAACGAAAACACTTTTTAAATCCAGTTACCTATCCCGCTTTCAGAATTTAATATAAAATTTTATTTCCACCTGAAATTTTATTCTTAAACGTAGCAGGTTATTGAATCCTCTAAGCCCTTGTTATATTTTCCATTTCATTTTCTTTTGTTTTTTTTTTCAATTCTTTGACGTTGGTTTAAAATTACATACTTTCGTATTCGTATGTTCCTGTAAGTAATAGAACTCCCGAGATTGGAAAAGAACAAATGTACAATAGAAATTTCATTGCAAAGTCTCTTTAAAACAGTTTAACGTTCAAACAACATATCTCTACATAAAAGTCGTCTGTAATAAATACATTTATGGATCAATATCTTTTACCAGTACGTTTGCATGTTTTTTCATTTAAATGCTACAATCTGTTAAGAATATCGTAGGAAAATCTCAATTTCAGGTGTTTACAGAAACAAATCCAATTTTTCGCAGAAATCCATTATTTTTCAAACAGTTAAAGTTGTCAAACACTACTTAAAATTACACAATTTAGATCATTTAGTAACATAATCATTAGTTTATTCATTTATCTAAATTTCACCGATGTCACAATTGTTTTTTTGCTAGACGCTTTAATTGTTTATAGAGTGATCGTGGATGATAATTGTTTAGGAGGAACATTGACTGCGTAACGTTGTCTAACTTACACATCAAAGGTCTAGGAAATAATAAGTTGTAACAGAAAGTATTAATAAAAAAACAGTCAAGGTTGTTTTAAAATTTATTTTAAGGAAATAAATAAGGAATAAGTAATAATAACACACAGCAGGTAATATAATAATTTAGTGGACTGTAAGGCAGGGATTACTTACAAGGCGGTATAAGTTAAATGTAAAATGTATGGAACGGTACGATTAATACTTGCTATGTGTGAATTTTGGACAAACTCACATGTGTCGGCGGCCGTCGATCGGTAGTGGACACTAGCGGACACTAGGCGAATATCACACAGAGAATTACGTAAAGTAAAATCAACGAAATCTCAAATCTGTATCAACAGCGACACCAAAACTAGTATTCAGTAACAAACAAGTCTACAAAAACGCAAGGAGAACATACAAGGGTGTTGTATACCAAACTAAAAATTTCGACGTCTTCGCGGCGGGTTAAGGGGGGTTCTACTCAGAGGTGGAGCTTGCCAATACCCCACTACCATGTACTGTTTTGCTAAATGCTATAGTAAAAATCTAAATTGTACAGTTCCCGGTTTATAAGTACCGCCCTTATGGGAGCGATGCATTCAAAATAACATACGTACGATGCGTTAAGTGCTATTTGTCTCTGTTCAGGCTACACATACTCTACGTAACGTAGGTGCTAGTAATATTTTGTATGATTTATTTAGTCTGCGAGTCTAGGCGCTACAGGAATGTAAATTGTAAGTTTTTTTAGTCAGACATATGTTCAATAAGTCAAAAGTTAATATGTAAGATGGAATTATGATTAAAAGAAATATTACTTAGTGTCTATGAATACTATATAATAATAATAATACTTTGTTCAACGGTACTATGTCATCGTCTTGATTATCTTTTCCATTGGGCGTATTGAAAATCACAGGATAATTATTTATATCTATAGGTACTATTATTATACAGGGTGGCCGCCAAGGTATCCGAGAAACCTCGCACGTGAATTCAATGACTAATTTTAAGCAAAAATGTTTCTATTCACTTTTCCCGAATTCCTAACGGTTCTTGAAATATCGGAGTTCGAAGCTGTAATAAATTACTAGAGGGTTTAGAAAAAAATGTGATTTATTTTATGGAAAGCCTAAGGAGCATTATTAAAGTTGCTCAATGTGGCCACCGCATTGTACAATGCATAACTAAATCTTCCGTCAGAGTCCTCGTTCCCACTTGTAGTTCTCCATATTGTTTTTCGCCTCATAAAACTTTTCTAAGGAAAATAATATTAATTCAATTTAATTTGGTATTTATTTTTATTAGTAAGTAATTGGGGGAAAGAAGCGAAATGAGGTAAAATGCCCATTGACAATTATTCTCAATTAGTCGACCAGATGTGAGAGGAATGCAGTCTTCAAATTTCTATGTTATGTAAGAGTATGATGTTTGAAGTATTATTTTGTTGACGGCGCTAATATCGTGTTGATTTTCTTTTCCATTGGGCGTATTACAAATCGTTCTATAAAACAATTTATTATGTTATGATGTACCCTATGTTATAATTTACCTTTCATAATGTTACTTAATGCTAAAGTAAATAATAATGAATTGTACCTATATACACAGTATATGCATTTATATTTAAATTATGTGTCACTTGATTTAAATACTCGTGATATACGACATTTATTTCTATCTATATTATTACATACGCAATACATACACGAATATGTTTCTCCATTTACATTTCTCCAAAAGTTCAAAGCAAACTTTTTAATTGCATCTCTTATATATTACAGAACATAAAAATACATACAAAAATTAAAAAGTGACGTATTAATAATTTAAATTCATTCTGTGAAAAACGAAGAATAACTATTTATGATATGTAGTGCAAAATGTCGTTCATAAACGTCGTCATTGTATTTATCACCAGAGCTATCAAAAGCTGTAGAGGGGCCTGGGTAAGGGAGATGGCGGCGAAGAAATAGAAGTATTTACAAGGGTAGGAGTCCTGGTTATAGCTTTTGAAAAGAATGTCGTTAATGTAGTCTGCTTTGTAACTTGTAAAACTTCATTTATTGGCCGTTCAACTTTCGTGAACCGTTCAACATTTGAATCCATACCTTCTAGTTTTATTGGTTTCATTCACTTTCCTCTACTGGTTCCTCTTCCGGGAGCCGTTGTACTTCCAACTCTATTAATTCTTCAATATCCTCCGCTTCAGCTTTTAAATTAAGTATGTTAGCAAGTTCCACTACTTTATGTATGACATTAGTGTACTCGTCTTCGTCAAAATCTAAATTATTCCTGAACACTTTCTGACATTTTACATTTTTCCATAGACCCTGCACACATCTTTCTGTCACTTCTTCCCACGCGGTTTCAATGTTCTTTATGTATTCTAAAATATTATATGACTTTCAGAAGTCACGAGTTATTTCATTACTTTCTGTTGCTGTTATGGCTTTGGAAAACGTTGTGCACAAATAGTATTATTTAAACGTAGCTATTGTACCCTGATCCATTGGTTGTAGGATAGCGTTTGTGTTTTTAGGCAGATACACCACCTTTACATCTGGGTGTAAATCATCAAGATGTTGGGGATGACCTGGTACATTGTTAAGCAGAAGGATAATTTTAAATGGCAAGTTCTTTTTCAAACAATATTAACCGACGGTATGAAGCAGTTGAGGAACCATTCCTCAAATAATGCTTGCGTCATCCATGATTTGTTGTTTGCACGATAGTAAACATGCTTTAATGCACATGGGTTCTCAAACCAATAGATAAGAAAAAGTTTTAACTTCAATCCAGCGACATTACCTCCTAACAACAATGTAATTGTATCTTTAAATGCCTTAAAACCGGCATTGTCTCCGTTTCTACGTGTATATAGAAGCTCTCGGAATTTTTGTTTTGTATCTGGTCATCAACCAAATCGCGAGGAGCTTTTCCATCTCATGAATCAAACCTTTCCGCTACATAGTTATTACGGCTTTAAAACCTGTCGATGATTATAATGCATCTTTTACGCATCAACAAAACGTATCCGAGTATTCCCCACGTTAAACAGTTGTTTGTTGCGGGGAATACCCGACGCAGAAGCTCGAGCGTCGAAGTCGTATGCCCGAGCGGTCGTTAAACGGTTTTTAGACAGGTACGTTACAAGTATAAAAGTATTTAGAACTTAATTTTCAATACCTTTTGTATAAAAAAAAAATGTCAAAATTCGGAACGGTAGTAATACTTTTACTCTTATCGAATAGCGATTTTTGCAAATATTTCGCAAATTATGCATTCTATATATATTTGTCAAGAGTACAAAAGCATTTAGAGTTGGATTTGAAATATTTTTTGTATAAATGAAAATTCAAAATTCGGACCGGAAGTAATACTTTTACTCTTAGCGAGTAGCATTTTTTTGCAAATATCTCATTAAGTATGTATCCTGTAGAGATTCATTAAGAGACTGGAAGTACTTAGAATAGGATTTTGAATAATTTTTGTATAAAATAATGTTTAAAATTGTATGATTTAAAACGCCCATACGTACAAGAAAGTTGTGTCGTGGCCACACCTCATTTTTTCCTATTATCTTGGCTAATTTCGACTTTTTTTTAAAATACGTTGGAACAACCCTAGAAAAACCTGATACGACTGTCAGAATTTAGATTTTCGGAAAGAGGGGGCTAACTTCTCACTTTTGGATTTTGTTTTTTTTTTTGCAATATCCTTCGATATACCTATAAGAGATACGGTTTTGAGGCATTAGAAAAATGTTTAGAACAAATCTACAACTACATGAAACAACCGTCAGAATTCAATTTTCGCAGAAAGGGGGGCTGTAAGATATCGTTTTTTCCTATTAACTCAGCCAATTATGACTTTTTATTTGAAATACTTTGGAACAATCTAAAACAAACCTAGAACAACCGTCAGAATTTCGATTTTCGAAAAAGAGAGGGGCTAACTTCTCACTTTTGGATATAGTTTTTTTGCAATATCTTTTGATATATGAGATACGGTTTTGATGTATTAGAAGAGCGTTTCGAACAAATCTAGAACAACCTGAAACAGAATTTCAATTTTCGCAAAAAGAGGGGCTGTAAGAAAATCGCTTTTCCTTTTAACTCAGCCAATTACGATTTTTTTTTGAAATACTTTGGAACAATTTAAAATAAACCTGGAACGACCGTCAGAATTTTGATTTTCGAAAAAAGGGGCGCTAGCAAAAATTTGTTTTTGCCATTTTCTCGGCCTATTATAATTTATTTTTTGAAATACTTTTGAACAATTGAGAATAAACCTAGAACAACCTGGAACAACCGTCAGAATTCCGATTTTCGAAAAAAGGGGTCTAACTTCACACATCCAAAAGTGAAACTAAAACGACATGTGCGTGTATCATTAAGAATTTTTCAAATTTCCGGAATATGTCGCAGAGTGAGTAATTAAGAATTTTTTGGATTACGGAATACTCACCCACGCAAGTATACCAGCACTACGTATCTATACAAGAAATTATTTTGAAGCGTACGGCTTCCTGAGAAGACCCAAAGTAGATAGAAAGGCATCCATGTCTCGCTAATTCTTGGACCGAAAATATTCATTATATATATGAATGACCCCGCCCTGTAGTGCCCCAGACACGGAATTGTGTCTATATGCGGATGATACCACGTTGTTAGTAAGGGGGAAAGAACTCCAAGAACTAACAGCAAAATCTGCAGCTGACATCCAAAAAGCAGAGGGCTGGTTTGCGGCAAATCACCTGAAAATAAACCCGAACAAAAAACAAAACATGAAATTTTCCACGAAAACAACAGAAGATCGGGAAAAGCCAAATTTTTGGGTCTGATAGTGGACTCCAATCTGAGGTGGGGACACTGGTAGACTGACGTTTGTGGTATTCACCATAAGAAGACTGAGACATGTATGCACATACGAATCTGCAAAGGTGGCGTACTGTTCGTATTTTCATTCTCTTCTAAGTTATGGAACTCTCTTTTCGAGACAGACGGCTGATGCAAATAGAATATTTCTACTGCAAAAAAGGCTACCAACAAACACACATTTTATCCAAATGGAAACAAACATGAGTACAACACACTAAGTAGAAAGCATCTAAGAACCGCTTATCATTGACTTTCACTGTTGCAGTCGGGTGTCGATTATTGGGGTCCCAAGCTATATAACCACTTGAAGAAGAACTTAAAGACCTACCACCTGACGAGTTCAAGAAAAGGGTCAAAGGGCTGCTGATGGAGAGGAAGTACTACGGCGTCGAAGATTTTCTGGCAATTAACGCGAGCTGCTGAAGTATATAACATTCTATCATTTATTATTATTTGTTTATTTGTGTATATCGTTGTTTGTCATATTGTTGATACAATGATCTTGTTATACATATATACACTTTAATTTAAATTAATGTGATATTTTATGTCAAATGTGATAATTACCACAAGATTACTCAGATATGACGATAATCTGTAATTAATATAATGTTAATAATTATAGATGAGTAAATATACATTATTATTATTATACTATTATTATATTATTATTATATTAAAACAACGGTAATATATTTTCGAATTAAAAATGACTTTGTTTTGTTGGAGTTTGCAGAACGAAAGGAATGTCATTATATTATTATATTATAATGTACTATTTTTCGTGAGTGAAAGGAACAAGATTCTATTGGTGGTATAGTATGTTAAAAAACAATTTTGCAGTTACTTCGGTTTTGCTTACTCCAGAAATTATTGAACAACCAAATGAACACATATTCCATGGAAACAACGTTCGAGAAGTCCGGGCGAAGGCGGTAAATAAGGGAGATTCACTTTGCTCTTGATCGCGGATTGCGTGAATTCCTTGAAGCGAAGTTGAGACAGTGTGTATTTGCAAGTGGCACCATCGTACAATGCCATGAAGATGACCTGTCCCGCGGCTTCAACGCACAGTATTCTTCGTCTCCGAAATTTTTCTTCGCAAATGAAGCAAACGCTTATTTCCAAAGAGCCAGAAAAGATAAGTCCTAACGTAGAAACGGTCATCTCTCTACTGCCCTTCAGACAAATTGAGGCATTCTTTGCAACTTTACATTTGCATCAAACGCTAAAAAAATTTTTCGCGCCGAAAAATAGTGAAAACCCATTTTTGAAAATTTTGGCGCCCTCTGCTTTTTCCGCTTTTGGCTGTAGCGCAGCGAGTACATTAGATAATTTGTAGATATTGTTTTTTTTTGTTAAAAAAATTTTTTGTTCGACCAACCATTTACGCCGAGAATCCATTCAAAAACTTTTTGAGATTACCAAAAACCCACAAGGAGTTCCAACTTTTTGGTTTTAGAGTCGTCGCATGCCCCACTAACGATTTATCAAATAAAATAGTCTCCCATATTTTCTTCCAAAAAAAAATATAGAATGACTACTATAATATCATGTATTGAATCGAATTTCATTGTTTTATTATTATATATAAATTATTTAAAATTTAATATTTATTCATTATTATTATGTAACTACATCTGTAAAATAATAAGTCCTATTTCTGTCTGTTCTTTATTTACCATAACAGGAAAAGTAATCTAGTTAAATTTTTAAAATAAAAGATATCCTTTTGGAGCAATTTCTGGTTTACTTCAAATCTTTTTATAACTGTCCGAACACTGAATCGTTTGAGAGTAATTTTTTACTAGGTCGTAAATTAACTCTTTTGAACGTCTACCAGTCTGCTACAATATCTGACGATCTGTACAGATGAAGTACGCACCATCTATATCCATCTCATTTTCGATATTAGTTTTACATTATTTTTAACTCACTTATAAATGTCAGTAGTATTTTATCTTGATAAATGTAAAATAGTGGAAGAACTAAAAAAGCTAGTATTATTTATGAATCATATGTAATACTTTTGTTTAAGTTTGTATTTATGTAAAAGTTATCAAAGCCTACCAGAAAATGTGTACAATTTTATGAAATGTAATACAAAATAATATAAGTAAATTTAACAAAAAGAAAATATACATTAATTTTATAAAGTTAAATCAAGGTTACTAGATAATGTTTTCAATTTTATGAAATGTAAAATAATATAAAAAATGTTTAATCAAATACCTACTCAAAACCGTAACAACGATTTCTGTATTCCGAATATCGCTCGTAAAGTGAATCCCCACCTAAACAAAGTAACTCCGCCCTGTCTTGGATTGCAAGGATATATCAAATATTTCACTGCAGGTGGCGTACTAAAGCAGTGCCAAAAATCCATTTCTTTCTTATCAAATTACACATTTATCTTAATAAATACGAAAAAATTTTGCTAGAAATTAATGTTCACAATAATATGTTATACGTCGATACGCATTTTATTTTTCGATTGTCTATTTATATTTAATTTTTTATAACAATTAATAAAAAATTGAAAAAACAAAATGCCAAAGGACGTGTAGATAAACATTATAAGAATATTTCATCTAAATCATTTTTGCATAAAGTTTAAAGGTAGCCTGTAATCTGTAAATATTTGAAAATGTACCTATACAACACCCTTAAGTAATTGAAATTCGAAGCATTATGAATATACTGCTGTGCTGTTATGTTTTGCTTTCTTTATTAAAATGTGAACCTTCGTAAACAGTTACCTCATGTTTTATTATACAAGTATGAGCCTTTATTTTGCATTTTCAATTGTTATTGTAAATGTATCACGTCGATATGTTCTAAATGATATTTATGGTACAATACCTCTACTGGCGCAAACATAAACAATGAACGATATTGGCGTCTATATGTCATATTAAACAATCCCATAATGTATTTATCATTCAAATTTTGTGGGGCAAAGTCTTTCACATGCTGCCGAGTTAAACCCTCGGCAAACAACAAAAATTAAAGTAATTTTAATAAATAGTTTTTTTTTGAACAATTTAAATCTATTGCACTTTTGGCACCCAGTATATTAAAGGGATTAAAAATTAGTACACAAACCTTACAGAAAACAATCATATAAACTGATATTTACTTTTATTGTTAAGCTGTTTTATATCATTTCTTATAATGGTGGAACTAGACCTACACAATGCAAATTATTCATAGGCTTAGAACTAACAATAAGTGACCTTTACAAATATGAACACAATAATAATTGATGCCTAATGACATTTGGATTAATTTAATATATATAGTATATGAAAAAACATCATAATGTTAGAACAAAAGAGATACTACGCATATATTTTCGTTAGTATTGTGGTATAAAATACATTATTAACATTAATGGCCTTAATACTCTGGAAACACAACGCCCTTATCCCGTTAATGTTATAGATTGAAGATTCCTGCATGTGTCTGTGTAGATATATAGTTAGAGATAAAGTATAATAAAATAACTGTACTTATAACTACTTTAATTAAAAGTATTATAAGATTGATTTTAATTACATTTCTATAAATGTTTGGTGACTCAGTCTAAGTACACTGAATATTTTTTTAGGCCGTATATTAAAAACACCACTGATATTATTTTATCCTAATTTTTATTTGAAAAACTTTCGATTCTAATTTTTTTTTTATTTGATTATTTCCAACATGTTCAACACTGCAGTACCAGAAATAGTGCTTAAAAATACAAATACAATAAACAGAGAGTAAATATGAAGCTAATCCACAGTATAAACAAACAACCTATGTCATACATGAATTCACTATGCGATCGGATATTTTGTTAAATGCATCATAATATGTCACAATCATTACCTACATATCCTGTTATAATTAGGACAACATATAGAGATAGGACGTTTATATAATATGTTAGTCCTATAATTCCTCATAATAAAATATCCTCTGTTGACGAGGATTCCTGTGCCTTGGAATATTGAAGTTAACTTTATTCATTACTCATGCACAGTCAATATAATTACAAGCGGGCGAACATGACCGGTTTAAACTACGACGAAGTTACAACGGAGCAAAGAAATAATGTAAACAACACACGCTTACTGAATAGCACTAATTTATATGGTGAACTGCAACATCTGTTTACGCCCGAGAATGAGAGCAAAAAATGCCCATAAAATAAGGAATTTATGAGTAAATTCCTTTTTTCATCCGCGTAGATAGGAGCGTCAGGGGTTTTTAAAATTTATTATATTTACCTTATATTTCACAAGAGAAATAATGTAAATATGTATATACTTACTGTTATTTAGTTTCAATAACATACGCGTACATTTTTAGTTATCAATTATTTAGATCTAGAACGTTGTTTATGTTGCTTTTTCTGATATGAAAATGAATTGTCAGTGATTCCGAAATTTATTACAAAGTCTGTATAATATCATTACAGAATGCCCAAATATCGCACGTTCGTCACTTAGCTTTGCTAAAACATACACAGAAATACTTTTTATGCAGAGATTTTCGATAGTTTACAAAATTTCGTTACATGTTTAAATGACGATGCTCGAAGTATTTCTGAGTGCAAGGAACTAACACAAATCCCAAATTTAAAAAATCAGTGTTATTCCTTCAGGAACACTTTGGAAATTTGCCTAAACTAATCACATATTTTGAAAATCGAACCTCAAATTAAAAAATGTAATTACATGTGGCTATTAATAATTCCTAGTGACTGCGGATGTGGCCTTCGGCAAAAGTTAGACGCAGTTTTTAATAGAAATCCAGTGTATGCTAAATACGCTGAAATAAAAGAATATTTCCAGTACGCACCTATAACCAGTTGCGATGTAGAAAGGACGTTTTCTATCTACAAGGATGTACTTAATTCAAAGAGAACAAGTCTTACAGAAGAGAACCTTGAGAAAGTATTGCTAGTAAATATTAATACTCCTTTACTCGACTTGAACAACGAAATGAACAAATAATAATGTATTTTGTATTTTATAGATCACCAGCCACTTGTTATCCAATTATATAAATAAAATTAAAACCTCTATAAAATTAGAAAATTTCAATAGTGCGCCCATGGGCGATGAGTCAACGGTCGCTCGTGTCCGCCCCCTAATAATAACGTATCATACTTTAATGTTACCCTTCCTGGTTCAATAACGATAATGAATATATTTTATTGCTTTGCCATACCTATGATACCTATTACAAAACAAATGCAGAAAAATTATTAGATGACTGACTGAATAAGTTAATAAGCTTCCGCTATTGTTGCATACGCATATTAATGTGGGTGCAACTTATATGAACCTGACCTAGAAAATGTGACCGTCGCGTCGTTTTGTTTTGGAATGGAGCGCCAGTATCAAAACGGCGTTTCGTTTTAAATATAGGTTCCTATTGGCAATCGAAACGCATCGAAGAACATGCTTACTCTGATCTGACAGAGATTCAGTAGAGAATTAACACGAGCATAGGAAACGTTAAAAAATATTCGCGCAAAGTTGCGGTTAACAGGAACATATTTCTCTAATGCTGTCAGTTTTATAAAACCAAAAAGTGCTTTGTGTTCCAACGAAAATACCAAAACAATTTCTATGGTAAAATGTTTCGTGTGTTGGATCATTTACGTACGTACTTAATTTGTTTCGAGTGTTTTTTAAAAGAATGTCCAGGCCGAATTAAATATACAATCTACGTATTTATTTGCCATGGGTTTTCCTTAAATAACTAACTGAAATCTAGTTTCAATTTCGTATTTATGTCTTAGTTAGCAAAATGTACAATGAACACATTAAAAATAAAATTATGTTTTCA
The DNA here is from genome assembly GCA_963170755.1 of Amphimallon solstitiale. Classification (NCBI taxonomy): domain Eukaryota; kingdom Metazoa; phylum Arthropoda; class Insecta; order Coleoptera; family Scarabaeidae; genus Amphimallon; species Amphimallon solstitiale. The sequence continues at coordinate 85,232,110 of OY720679.1, forward strand.
CTCATTTCCCGACTTGGGCATGAAATAAACTGAAAATGGCCAGTATCTATATCAACAGGCGGATACATATTTGGTTCTAATATTTGTTAATGCATTAAGTTAATCAAAATTTTGTATTTTCCATTATCTTCATTATGTGTACCTAACATTTTAATTAATTTAATGGCGGTATAGTCACTAAATGCAAACCCCGACAACTTAACATACTAGTTCACATTACCTACTTTTAAAATGTATATAATCTAGTTACTAAACGTATTATATGCAATTAAACGTACTGTATCGTCCTAAAATGCGAAAGTATCAACAAGATGACTGTAATAGTAATATTACAGAAAGCTAGAGATAATATTATAATATTAATTTCTTTGAACTAAATCTGTATTCAAATACAGAATTTCTATGCGTTGTAAAATTGTCAATATCTTCTCTCTACGTAGATTGAAGAACAAAATCCCCTTAATCTCGAAAAATGCCCTTAAGTAGAGCTATAGTTTTTATAGCTGTCGACGATTAGCTTCCTTCTAATCAAATCTTTCTGGAATTTAAAGAAATTTGAATTTGATGACGAACATGAATTTATATTGATGAAATTATAGTAAATAAATAAATACAAAGTAAAAAACACTAACTGCTGCCATTCATATATTGAGACAACCTTTTTCCATAAATCCTTAGTCCAATTTGTTAACCTAAATTCACTGTTCACAGCGTCAAACCTACTTAACACACATCAATGAAACGCAAATATTTTAGAAAGTGTTTGTTGTGTTATACAATTTTATTATTTTTTACTTATAAACACAATATAATATATTCAAAAAGAAAATATCACCTATTCTAAGCAAAAGATACATTATAAGCAGCCAATACAAAATGAACGTCAGTTTTGGTGTTAATACTGCCAACAAGCACACTTTTAACGTGTTCGAAATTATAAAGAACATAAAACCACATACAAGCATAACCTACCTCGTAAATTTCGTATGTGTTTCATTAGTAACTGTAGTAGCTAGATAATATTTTACTGAATGTAATTATTGCTATATAACATTGTAAAATTGGTAAATCATGCGCTGAATTGCACAATTTGGCATTAAAGGGATAAACAGCTAGTGGAATCTGGCGAAACTTCAAAGATAATTTCAAGCAAATTTTAACTGATGGTGGATATACCCTTATAAGTTTCAATATAGGCATTATAGAGAAATTGGTCTCTATTGGAAAAAAAAGCCCCCCCCCCAAAGAACTTGGATCTCGCCACAAGAAAAAATGACCCGGGATTTAAAGAAACCTCTTCTTCTTTTTGGTGCTAATTCAACAGGTGATTCCAACGTATTTTTTTTTAATTTATAAAAGTAGAAATTCAGTAGCATTGCACAACAAAGCAAAAGGTTAATTCCCACTGCTGATGGAGCAAAAGAGAATGGATGACAGCAAATCTCTTTCGAGAATGGGTAAGACATATTGCTGTGTCTGAATTTCGATTATGTATTTTAAAAAATATAGATGTTAAAATTTTAGTTATATTAGATAATCAAATTTTCGAAAATGGTTCTTTTTACATTCTTATACGTAGTATAAGGAAGTATTGTGATGATGAAAATTATCGACCTCGAGATTTATGCAGATGTCCACGTTTTGAGGTTCCCCGATTCCGAAAAAGTGGTTTTAAAAAAAGGAAGTGCCTCCGTAGCCGGCGCCGGTTCTAAGTATGGTTGCCGGCACCGGCATACCGTATCGCTACCGGCGTTTATGTGCATATGTGATTGAATCTCCACGCCCTTTTACACTACCTATAACTAAAATTTTCAATAGTAATATCACAAGAGAGTGAGAATAAATTGAAAATAATTCGACAATTTTCGAAAACTTGTTGCTAGGGAATAGACACGAGAGCCCGTAGGGCTCGAGCAGGGGGGGAAATGTTAAATTGAGATTGCGTAGACATCGTTTTACTTCTGCCTGCAGTTGGTAGGTGGCGCATGTGTTGACGAAATTTTAGGATTACATGTGATACTTCAGGGCTTATCTGCTTGTAGGCTGTTGACTGTGTGTGGTAACTATGGCAACTACATGTGGTATAGTTTTCAAATATTTCTGTTGACAGTTTTTAATTAATATCTATATATACATATATCCTAATTATTAATCAGAGTTATAAAATATTAACTTATTTCTTAAAATTGCATGTACGTAAGTATTTATTCTGCATAATTCGAGTAATTTATTTATTTATTAGCACTTTTTTCTAGACTTCCTAGTAATTATGCCGACAAGAAAATGTTATGTGTCAAATTGTGACCAAAATGTAAACATTTTCCACATCCAACATCAATTCGTTTTCATGAGTGGTAGGAAGCTACATGAGATCCTAATTTATTCAATGACATAAGAGAAGATCGACGATTTCCATTTAAGGAATAAATAAGTTCAAATGTAAGAATAATTTAGAATGCTTTCTCTTTAATATTTTGAAATAGAAATAAATTTTCATATAAAAATAAAGCGTTACTAAAAAGATATGTTTCTAATTTATTACTAAGTTATTACAGCAATAAGTGTAGTTTATTTTTCTTTAAAATACATCTACTATTTTACTTCCGAACATTTAAAGTGGAGAATAAAAACTATTAAAGTAAATACAAAATGGAATAGAAATATATACTTAATATTTAAATTTCCCGGTTCATCGGTTTGATCCATTTTAGTACTGCCTGCAGTTGGCAGGCGGCGCTAAACATTGTCTAAACTTTTTACCATTAAGGCTGTTCTTACGCTCGGATTGGCTACCACGTTGCAAGCGTTTGGAAGAAAACTAATTGTGCACTCAAATTTGTGAATTTTTGGTTCTAGTTGGTCTTAATATGTTGTTTAAAGATCAATGGATGATTGTATAACGATAGATTTTAAATATTAATAACTGAATTAATGCGATATTCAACCGGAAATCAACGTTTTTCGTGTAATTAAAAAAGCCAGTTTTAAATATGTTTGAAAAAAAGTAAAATTATACAATCATGCTTTCATATTTGCTGTTCAAGAATCCAAAATAAAAATTGAAAAAATTGCAAAAGTAAGCCAGTAATCAAATTTCCCCGAACCCGTTGCAAGGCAGTATTTAGGCACTGGGAAGTGGCGCCCCCTGCATGCAAAGCAGAGTTCGCCAGAAATTACTTTTGCAAGTATTAAAAGAAATTGAAGGGGCCCAAAAGATAAACTTTCGTGTCGTTCATTATTTATGCTGCTATTTTTACATAAGAAACTAGTAAATTCCAGGCAAACCGGAATACAAAATTCTTTTTATTTTACATTAACGGCTGTTGATGTATGCATGTACAGTTCTGTGCAATAAAGTGGTGTACATGTCTTATTGCTAATTTTGTAATTATTTTGTCAATGTGAAAATTGCTTATTTTATCCTGTATTTGAAAGGTTAAATAATGCCTTCATTATTGACATTGGTCATCAAAATGATTGGCTCTAATTATCTTTTATCTTGATTATTATTATATTTGAAATTATTGTTTGTAAAGATATTAACATTAAATAAAACTTATTATATTATATAATTATTTAATAATCAACACGCAAAATAAAATACAAATAAAAATAAATACAAAAACAAAATAAGAAAACATTAATAAATTAATCATACTGCCGTTTTCTTCAACGACTTTATTTAAACGATGGACATTGAATTAGTTAATTTTCATCTGCCACTAATTCTTCCCACGCCTTTTCTATATTATCCCAAAGAGATTCACATTTACAAAACAAATACATTGAGTGTATACTTTCTTAGTTAATAAATCACATATACCGTGCCTTCAAATACTTTCCTCATTAGAGTAGGCTGTTTTTAAAGTTTGTTAGGTAATCAATTTTGGTGTACATGCTAAGCTTTTGAAAACTTCAAATTATGATAGTTGTCATACTTAAATTCAAATTATAGACGTCTATTATTATTTACGTGCCAACCAAACTATCAAAATTACCTACTACCAATCTATATTTGTAAATGGTCAACATTTACGTTGCCTTTCTCCTCCTTCTTCTTGTCCTCTATCGCCTGTTCTCTGCAATCGGGTTTTCTTATAGGCATATTTCTCGTTTTTCTTGGATTCACAAGTTCAGGTAAAACACAATTTTTATAAAACGAAACTAGGTAAAGTCCCATTCCTGTTTTCAAAAAAAAAATCGTTTCGAGAAATAGTTTCTGTTTTTAAGGCCTGAGGCGTCCATACTGCGAAGATGCAATATGACCACTTAGTAACGTGTAACTGTCCCTGGATCTGATAGTACCATTTGTGACTGGTGTTCAGCTAGTTGTTTGTCAAAAAAAATATTTTCTTTTTCGTAATTCCTTCTTCAGGAGTAACCTCTCTCGCACACCAAGGACACTTAATTTCCACAATCCTCCTCTCTTCTATGAGGCCTTCTGCGGATGTTCCCAAGAAAGGAAACTTTGAGTGTATGAAAAAACCGCACGGCTGTATTTGCTTTTCAATAATTTCTTGTAGTTTTTTCTTGGCAACCTCCTTACTTTGTTTACCGTGTTCGCAAACACGGTAAACAAACTCGTAAGCTGTTTCTCGCCAAATCTCGATGCTGTCAGTCTTTTTGTCTTTCGAGGTACCACACTTCACACTGCTGCTGACCTCGACTAGTAAATTGAATTTCTTTGATTTCACCTTCAGATTAGTGTAGCCTTTTTAGAAATGCCGTCTTTTCTAAATTAAACTGTCCTGGAAGCATATCAGGTTTTTCACAGTTTTCACCATAATACTTATCACAACTTTTTAGTTTTTCCCCACTTGTGTTATTTTTGAAGTACTTTCGAACGGCCGTGGATTTCCATTTGGCTTTTTTTCTTTATTTCGAATTTCTATTTCTGTTGCAAATTTTCCCGGACTGATTCCATATCCAAGATGCTTTTTCATTTTATATGTTGGTCTCTTTGTGCTGTGGCTTACCACGGCGGCGGCGCCGCACCTACTTTTCTTGCAAAAATTAATTCTTTTACCACTACCAAACTTAGCAATGACTGAGTTGAATTGTTCAACGATGTTGTTGTTAACGTCATAAATTAGACTTGATGCATGTCTTATAAGATGATTTTTATAAGTCAGTAGTTTGGTATATAAATCTAAAAAAAGCATATTAAACATAAACAAGCCTAAGCCTACAAATCATGTGAATTTCATACTTGTTCCTTTAATGGATGACATTACGCAGCTCGTAGGAACATAGAACTCTTCGCAGAAGTAACCAATCTGTCAACCAATGTCAATTGTCAATATCACCTTCAAGCGATTTATTTTTTCGCTAAGTGGAATTTCTTCGTTTTTCCTGAATGCTATTGCTTTGCTTATTGCTAGGGAGCGGAATCGAGCGAGCTAAACTACCACGGAGCCACAGCCGTGAAAAGAAATAATGTAAACAACTGCGTGTTGTTTACATTATATCTGAATAGCACTAATTCATAGGGCGAACTGTAACATCTGTTTACTCCAGAGAATCAGAGAAAAAACTGCCTGCTGAAAGGAATTTTATGAATAAAATCCTTTCTTCATCGGCGTAGGTACAAGGGTGACGAGTTTTTAAAATTCATTATATTTACCTTATATTTCGCAATATAATATGTATGTTTCAATAACATACGCATACATTTTTAGTTATAATTTATTTAGATCTAGAACGTTGTTCATGTTACTTTTTCTGAGATAAAAATTAATTGTCAGTGATTCCGAAATTTATTGCAAAGTCTGTAAAATATCGTCACCTAGCTTTGCTAAAACATACACAGAAATAGTTTTCATGCAGAGAATTTCGATAGTTTACAAAATTTCGTTACATGTTTAAATGACGATGCTCGAAGTATTTCTGAGTGCAAGGAACTAACACAAATCCCAAATTTAAAAAATCAGTTGTTATTCATTCAGGAACACTTTGGAAATTTGCCTAAACTAATGACATATTTTGAAAATCGAATCTCAATTTAAAAAATGAGGTGTGGCCACCACACGACTTTCTTATACGTATGAGCGTTTCAAACTATACTATATTTTTTTTACACAAAAATTATTCAAAATCCTATTCTAAGTACTTCTGTTCTCTTAATAAATCGCTATAGAATGCATACTTAGCAAGATATTCGAAAAAAGGACTACACCCTAAGAGTAAAAGTGTTACTTCCGGTCCGAATTTTGAAATTTCATATATTCAAAAAATATTGCAAATCTAGCACTAAATACTTTTGTATTCTTGATAAATACATATAGAATGCATAATTTACGACATATTCGCAAAAAATCGCTATTCGATAAGAGTAAAAGTGGTAATTCCGGTCTGAATTTTGAAATTGTTTTTATGCAAAAGATATTGAAAATTACGTTTTAAATACTTTTATACCCGTAACGTACCTGTCTAAAAAGCATGACATGCGAAATATTCGCAAAAAACTGATTTTCGATAGGAGTAAAAGACCTACTTCCGGTAGCAGTTTCGAAAAACTTTTTAAATAAAATTGTTCTCAATTTTAATTTCAAGTACATATGAATTCTTTATAAATTTGTTTAAATTTAGTAGTTGACGAAATATTGGCAAAATTTAATTTTTTCACTGAAGTAAACTGCTACTTCCGGTCTACCGATTTTACTGAAAAACTAATCAGATCTCAAGAGGGAGATTAGACACGTAAATACAAAATTTGGAATTGATATCTACAGCGGTTATCGTGGTCACATAGAGACACACATACATTTTTTAAAAACATCTTTTTCGGTATCAGGGGACTTCAAAACGTGGACATATGCAAAAATCGCGTAGTCGAAAATTTCACATTACTTCCTTATACTACGTATAAGAAAGTAAAAATGGATTAACCACATTAGATGTGGCTATTAATAACTAAAAGTGACTTAGACGCAGTTTTTAATAGAAATCCAGGTTTAATAACATTGCGGCAATTGTGTATGCTAATGTAGAAGGGACGTTTTCTATCTACAAGGATGTACTTAATTCAAAGAGAACAAGTCTTACAGAAGAGAAAGTGAACAAATAGTAGGGTATTTTGTATTTTATAATCACCAGCCACTTGTTATTCAATTATATAAATAAAATTAAAACCTCTTTAAAAATACAACATTTCAATAGCGCGCCCATGGGCGATGAGTCATGACTCGCTCGATTCCGCTCCCTACTTATTGCCCAACCTAATCTTAAGTGATTTTTCTAAAATGAAAAATATCTCTACTGTGCTTCTGTTGACGATTCTGTTTTGAACATTGCTAACATTTTTAATTTTTTTTTTTTGCTGTGGCCTCAATATCCAATGACCGTAACACAATTTTATATCATTCGCGTTTTGATTTACCCCTTCACAAGGAAGGCTCATAGCAATGTACAAGACAGACACGCAGAGAATTCACGTATGTACGTCTTGATAAAACAGCAATGAAACATTTTTTCCTGAATTTCTTGGCGAAGGTTTAATGGTCCTGCAGTAGTGTCTTTACATAATTCTCTGAGTTTCTTGTAGTAGTTGCGCATCAAATGATTTTTACACTCAATTTTCTTGACGACAACAGTATCGTATGGATTTGACTCCAATATTTTCTTACAGCAGTTGTTATATCCGTCAGCAATTACTTGATGGTAGATCAGTTTATACATTTCCTTACTCTTAACGAAACCTTCTGCTAAAATATCGGCCTCCATACTTAAAGAAGATCCAATCCATTTTTTATAGCATTTGTGAGCTTTTGCAGAATTGTGAATCCGCCGTTTCTGCCAACTTACAAATAGTGCAAAATTTATTTTGAACACCAAGAAAGAGAACTTTTTTCCTCGATATTCCATAATTGCAGCAGCTCCCGACAAAGAATCATATTTACTACGATGTGATCTTTTGGGCCAACAGCCGTCTGCCACGACAGTAATCATCGGAGTGCCATATTGACCCACATCTCCAACGGCAATGGCTAACTCCCTCTTTTCCTCAGCTGCTGGTCTCATACTTTCCAAATATTCTGCTCCTACGCATCAGAAATCTTATCATGAACAGTGTTTTACATACGGGCTGACATGCGAGGCAAGTCTAAGGAAGATGCAATTTGTTCCAAATGTGAAAAATCAGACTCTATTGTCATAATCTCAAGCACAGCGTCTTTGTTTACTTCGTCATTATTGTCGTCAGAGCTATGTATTTTTAATGTTCTATTGCACATATTGCAATATAAACCGGTGATTTCATCTTTTATCAATCGCAAATTAATTATTTAATGAGCAGTTAAACTTGGGACAAGTGGTTGTGCAACTCAAAAAGAGACTTCATGATGTTTATTTTCAACTAAACAAACAAGTCATACATATATGTATAATGATAAGCTATATACCGGGTGTCAACGAGATCATGTATCAGCCCGGCATTTATTTAATACCTAAAAGAAATTTTGAAACTTTGACCATTTATATGATTCATTCATTCTTTTTCAGTTCATATTCGGTTTCTACTGAAAATTTTGACATTTCTGTCAAAGGTGGCGGTATCTATCAAATTTATCCATTAAAGTGAAACCGCTTCCTAACAATTGCCGAACCAGAAAAACCACCAAATAACCTATTTCTCACATTTACACGCATTGGCGAAGGAAACATTTATTTCAGAATAGAATTACTATACAACAAAAAAATTTATTGTTAAGTTGGTTTGAATTTAGACTACTTTTAGAAAATTTTAGATTTTCTACTATACCTATCTACCACTAAACCACAGCATATTTTATATCACTTGGAAGCTAAAAATTATTCCAATTATGGCAGTGCAATAAAAAATAGATGTTACAATTAAAATAAAACAAGTAAATTTAAAAAAATAAAAAAAAAATTATAGTTTAGATTGTACTGGGGATGCATGAATTCGTCATTCGTTGCTAGGAAAGAACGCAAAACAGGTAGAGTAGAGGTACAGTCTAGTTATTTTAATTCTCCTATCCTCCCTTATAACAAAACGGAGTCCACATTTGTATAATATGTCTATATAAATTTTACATTTTTAAATAAACTTTTATAGTCACAAATATTTTACCCATTTTAAAAGTATGGTTTATATAACACTACAGTGGTCAAGATGTTTCGAAAAGTTTCACAGCACTACAACCTCAATCTCTTGTATGGTAATTTGATAAGCTTAATGTAAATATATTAAATACTTTATTTTTTAAATATATTTGTTGAAAGGTCATCGTTGGCAAAGAGCGGTACAGTTCAGGGAGACTAAGTAGACAAATAAACTGCCTTTAAAAAAAGTAAGTAACTTCATTCTGCATTAGGCCGCAAATTTTTCTAATTGCTCTCGTATCTTAGCTAATACATATAGATCCATACCCAGGATAATTTCTACCATTAATCAAAAAACCACAAATGCTTACTGTATGAGATTTTGATTCGAAAGTGCGTGATTTTCCACATCCATCCAACGACAACACCTGTTGTTCGATTTCGCCAATATCTTTTTCAACGTCCTAACCCAAAATTAGTTTAAAAATAGGAAAAGGTAATTCAGAACGAAAGCTTATAACAAACCTTTCTTTTTAATGGAAATGTTTTACGTTTTATTCTTGACGCATTTAGTCGCAGACGAGGTTTGTTACCCCTACGGTAGTTAGAATCGTTTTTTCCCATAATCTTACGAATTAAAACGCTCTCTCTGCTAAGAATAAGAAATAGCCCTCAGTCGGTCGGTCCGGATCTGTCAAGCACTCTCATAAACTACAGTGCGCAGGTATTGAGCGCATATTCACCCCACTCTCCTCCACATCGAACTATCTCTGTCTCAAGTTAAAAGGGGTTCAAACGTTAACGTAACGACACTTCGCATGAGACAACGATTGCTGTTCCCCGCACACTTGCCCCGCCAACCAATGCAAGTGATTGTGAGAGAACAGCCTTAAGTTATACTATCTTCTAGTATAGTGATCTGTGGGCTCGAGTGGCTATTCCCGAATGGCAACAAGTTTGAGAAAGACTGGAGAATTATTTTCTAATTAATTCTCACTCTCGAGTGGTATTCGAAAGATTATTTTTTAATGTTTAAATTTTCTTTTATCTGTGCGTTTATATCTTCCAGTGATGATGAACTAAATCGCTTATGGTTCATAGCTTCCAATTTGCAATAATACTGGTGACAGGTGTCAAAACTAGAAAATACGTTGTCAACAAACAGAAACAAAATACTAGAAAATATTCTCGGGAGAATAATGTACCAAGATTATTCTCACTATAATAATATTGTGATTGCACAGAATTAAGCACGTGTCCGCAAATACTGCTAAACGATTGGTTAATAAAATTATTAAAAAATAATCCAACTAATTTTAACATTTTTGTCTACAACTATCGCGCATAATGTATTGATTACTAAGGTAATTTTGGCAAGTTATGACAGTGATTATTTAGTCAGTTGAATAATAGTGACAGCGATGAAGTTCTGGTCATAACTCAATCGTTATGTCAATATCAGTTTCTTTCCGTGAAAGTTGTAGATAAAGTACATATAATATTCGATGCGCGTGTTATGACTATAACCCACGAAGATGACATGCACCATGAGCGACAGCGAGTGGTGTAAGCATCTGAGGTTCTCTTCCATCGTTGCAAGCAAATGTTTTCATCAAATAAAGACTGGTTGCACATAGATCGAAGTTTGAGGATGTGGCGACAAGGTAACTGGACGGAGGTCCAAAACATGCATTGACTGATAATGTGTTACCTCTAGAAGGCCTTCAATAGTAGGAGCAGGACATTTTTCTTCTTCAATAAATTGAAAATCCTTGCATTTAGTCATACATTCAAGTTGCTGTTGAACCTTTTTAAAAGCGAAATTCCTTAAAAGTCTAGAATACAAATCTTCCGCTGAAAAATTATTTCTGGATAAGAGTCAAACATATGTTTCATCTCAGGATCTTGAAAATAGAGGTATTTCAAATTTGCTTCCACATCAACGTTAATATGAACGTCACATTTGTAAGTATTTCGTAAAATTGATACACATTCATCAAACTTCATTCTGTTATGTGGTTTTCTGTTTAGATTTGTTAAGTCTTTCAACGTCACAAGGCACCCGGATTCATTAATGATATTATTTTGTACGATTTTTTTTGTTGGCGCGAGCCTGCAATGCTGCTGCTGAATTAACCTTAAGCTGATTTGAAATGTTCAGTCTTTGCTGGGGTAAACTTTTAAATAAAGTTAGTGATACTGGATGAGTGTGATCTCCATTCAGTTCCTTTATCTCTAAAAATTTTCCACAAGAAGTTAATTTTAAAACCATACCGGCTGGACACTTCTGCCTAAATGTAAATGTGTTTTTTGTTTTATTCCTAGG